>JBAHVR010000164.1:60000-125000 GCA_036898135.1 Oncomelania hupensis
TTTGATAATAACGATTTTGCCTGCAAAGTTTCAGGCAATTTTTTAAAAACTACTTCACGATTTATTGTAATATTAGTCTCAGATAGGAGTCAAAATGGCAATTTAAGAAAATCTAAAATGTATAACTGTCCCACTGAAATTTAATTTTCAATCACAAAAATGTTCAAAATTGGCTTACAAGGTGTACTTCACACTTGCTGGTGGTGGTCATGCTCAAACCTTCATTTTATTTCCATCTGTGCAGCTGTTTACTATTATACTACTTTTCTCTCAAGTTTGCCACTCTTCTATTCAGAAATTACTTGTCTGTTCTAACTTGAAAAGTAGCACGGCGTGATATACTTTGTTTTTCTCCGCATTTTGTGTGTTCTGCGGATGTTTCCTTTAAAATAAACCTCTTTTTAGGGAATTCTATCCACTTTGATTTCCACATCATTTTGCGCAATCATAATTATATCAAAGCGTTCGTCATATCGCAGTTATTATTAACCAAAATATTTTCCCATCGTATCTAAGGTTGAAGATACATGTATTTCTTATGGGGAAAAAAATTCGGTACTCGAACAAATCGGAGGTCGAACACGGATCTCGAACGGATTATGGTCGAGTACCGAGGTATCACTGTATTAGAGTCAAATCCTTTTCAACGCGCCCAGTTAATACACAGAACATTCTTTTTGGGAAGTATTTATCAGTATTGGTGTAAATGTCAACACGAAAACTCGCGATTACGACATGCCAAGATCGGAGTTCATGATTGTCAATATTAAATAGGTTTTTGCTAAGAGGTCGTGAACGATTGCTAACTTTCATACCTACATTTTCCGCCCAGACAAATGCAATGAGTTAAATCTTTCACGACGTTATATAGCAGAGCATCGCATATACATTCTGACTTCATGTTGATGACGAAATTACTTCAGCTTCTCCAAAACTGAGCTGTTGGTAGGCCAGTAACGAGCAATAAGAAAATGAAGAAGAAAACTCTTAGTCGTTAGTTCCAAAGCAAGCTAAGTGCGCGCTTACAAAGTAGAAATAGCAAGAAGGGAAACGCGTGTTCTGTGAACGTATCAATTATAACATGTGCATGTAAGCATGAGGTTGATACAGATCGCTGCGTTTTGAGTCTGTCACTCCCATTTTCGGTAGTCACTGATTTGGCACCCTACACAATCTGCTTCCCAATCTTTAATTTCATAGGACAATAAACACCGCAGATATCCGACCTTGATTGTGGAGCTTCATTGCAGCCTTGTCTATTGAGAAGGAAAAAGGAATTCTTTTATCAGTGAGCATCTATAACTAGCATTGAATAAAACGTGTGTACCAAGTTTCAGCTCAATTAGACCGTTATCAACGAAAGAGCAAGCGTAGAGACACACTGAGACAATCATTCAAGGAGACAGATAGACACAGACAGACATAATGCAGCGTATGAACTCTAGCGGGAATGTAACAAGATGGTAATTAAGGCTATGTCTGAAAAAGTTTCCAAACATTATGACTACCTTTTTCATGTAAACTGTGGTGTTTGCCAAAAACTGCTATTTTTGATTAATGGATGTATAAAGTGTAACCTCAGTAGACCAAAATTTAGCACGGCGACCTATGTTAATATTTTGTGTGAATAATAATATGAAAATAGTGATGGAGCCTGCAAAGTTTCAGGCAATTCCATTTACTGTTTCATGATTTATTGTAATGTTAGTCTCTGGTGGGAGCCAACATTGAACTTTCTTTTAGTCTTAAAAAGCGTTATTGTCTCACTGAAAGTTATTTATAAAGTAAATGGTGTTTGTCATGCTCAAATCTCTACTTTCTTTCCAATTGTGCTGCAGTTTACCAATATACTACTTTTCTCTCAAGTTTGCAACCCTTCCATTCATAAAGTATGCTCTAACTTGAAAAATAGCACGGCGTGATATACTTTGATTTTGTTTTTTTGCATTTTATGTGTTCCCATGATATTTGCTTTAAAATAAACCTCATTTCAGGAAATTCTATCCACTTTGATTTCAACGTACGCAACTATCTTTAAACAAGCTGAGGTTTCTACTTTTGAAGAGCAACTAAGCGCCTGTGGAGAGAGATACTTAACACTACATATTGTAACAAATCTCTCGGCGCTACGAGAGAGAGGGGGTACCTTAAGAGAAAAAAGGGGGGTCTTAAACGGCTCAGCCGCTCACAGACTGTTCCTTAGCGCTGTGTACGGCTCTAGGACAATTATTTAGTCATAATGAATCGACTGTGTCTCTTCACTCGGGTCCAAGTCGCTGTGCTTCAAAGCACTACCGCATCTGCTGTGTTTTGTTTACTAGCGTTGCAGTGTTGATCAGCCTTCTTTGTTTTTGTATTGTTGACTCCGATACATTTTGTTTTAATTTGGAAGGGGACTGATTTAGCCACAAGATAATACTACTTTTGATCCTGTGATAGTTCTTCATTGTTATTTCAATTGGGATCATTGTTCAAACATTAGTGAAAATCACCCATGTATGAGAAAAACCTAATCCATCGCCTGTATTCCACTTCGCATTGTGTTTCTAGCAAGGACAGCCTCTTAACTAATGGTGTTCAATGTTTTGAAGGAGAGAAAAGCAAAAAAAAAACAACACACGGGAACATCAACCTACAGGTAAACCACTAGAACGTATTATGTATTCTAAAACCTTTCAAGTAGCACAAATTCGAAAGATTAGTTTATTTTTTCGCAAAAACTTAGTTTACTCGAAAATTCGCTTTGTTATATCATGAAAAATTGATACAGTCGATGCTTATCATTACCAAACTTGAGTAAAACAGCCTGACTTTTAATCAGCGCCGCATAGTTGTTGTATGAGATTTACAAGCTGAATTGGCGACTGCAAGAATGCATGAATCTTTTCTTTCAAATACTGGAGTAGAACAGACTGAAGTTTCATCATGCTTGTTATTGTTATGTGATTTATGAATACTAGATTTATGATTTCTTTTGCCTCCATTTTTAGCACCAACAAAAATTGACGTTGAACTAGTGAAATGCAAAAGAAGTTAATGTGTCTTAAGATACTTGGCATAATAGAGGTAGTTCTCATTAGTTCGTATGAGAGTTAAAATGAATTCAGTTACAATTAGGCTTTCTTTTACTCGCTTACACCACAGGTATTCTTGCTGGTTGGTTGGTTTGGCTGCTGAACGAGGCAGAGAATAAGAAAAAGAAGGATAAGAATAAGATGACGCTTTGAGGATTGAGTTTTACTTCAGTGGAAAAAGTACGTGTACAGCATCCAGTATGGTGAAAATGATGATGATGATGATGATGATGATGATAAAATTTTTTAAAAAACATCTACTCAGGAGTCAATATAGTGCTAATATTAATAACAATTGGCTACTTCCGCACAATCTTCAAAATCAGTTATCTTTCTGTTTTTGATATATCTATTCATTTACCTGTTTAATTTGTTAATATTCATTCATCAATTTATTTATTGGTCCTTTCATTCTTTTCTGTGTACAGTCATTCACAGTGTTATTTATGAAATAGGTTGTCGTTGGTTTATTTAACTGTTATTAATTATTCCTTTCTAGGTGTTATTAATTAATATTGATTACAATTATTAACTTACTGATATACTTAACACCTTCTTTCCTTCCTTCTTCCATTCAGTCGCTCAAGGATCCTTATTGTCGTATCTTAAGGCCGCGGTATGCCTCGTTTAAGGGTGTTCTTCAGACCATTGCAAATTCATGCAAGAGTACGCCAAAGATAAGATCTTAACTGCTGTTTTGTGTGCTGAAAGAACGTTGTACTGGGAATAAATTTAAGCTTGTTTGGTGACTCCGGTTTGAAAGCATATCATGTATTGGCGGTGGTTGTTGGCGTTGTTCGTTTACTTTATTGTTGGTTCTGATATTGCTCTCGTTGTGATTTTGGTTATTGGTTTTCTTGTATCGTTGTTATTGCTCTCAGTTAGTGGATTTTCTATTGTCTTAAGTTAACCGCAGGAGACGAGAGTCAAATCTAATGCTATGTATAATTTTAGTACTCAGAGGATTGCAAAGATCTAGAAAAGTAAAATCGTATTTTGTTATTGTCGATGATAATTAATATTAGTCACCAAAGTGTGAGCGAAAGCATGGAAGCCGCAAGGGCAGCGCCACCGAAGACCAAGGGGATATGGACGTAGTGTATGCATAGGGTGCCTTTGTATCTGGCCCTCACCGGTCTAGGACATAGGCGTCAGGATCTTAAAAGTTCATTTTCCTTCTCATTCTTCGTTTTCTTTCTTCCTTCTTTGAAAAAAAAAGTTACTTCTTCCTTCTAATTTCTGTCCGCTTCTTTCCTTCCCGTTCTTTCTTTCTTCCTGTTTATTTGTGAAAGTAATTCTTTCTTCAACCTTTTGCTGTTCTTTCCTTTTCTTCTCTTCTTCAATCCTTCCTTCCTGTCTTTGTTTTAAATCAGGAAACACATAAAATGACAGTGTCTGTAGCTATATTTTGTTTCCTTGTGTCTTTCAGGAAAAAAACTGATTTCCCCCTACTATTCAGAGGACGCCTGTGCAACTTTGCGAGAGGAATACCATTTTAACTGGGCGTGAAAAGCGCGTGGACGTCTGCTAAAAAAGGCCCAGGGATGTGGTTTATGATCCCGTCTTTAGCCCAACACAAATACCTGTGAACTGGGCTGGTTTGTAGCGAATTGCCTAGACCTGCACAAACAGAAAGAATTGCTACCTGAATAGCACGAAGACTACACAGTATACTTTGTTTTAATCAAGCTTTTAAAAAAATGCTTGTAGCTTTCGGTACAATACATTCTGCAGCAAAAGATAGTATCTTGATGTCCTTTTGAGAACAGATTATACTATGATTACGGTGCGGTCTACAGTGTTGAAATAGAAGTGTACCAGAAGATATGTGATTATATGAAAGATAATCCTGTGAACTGCAGTATTTTATAGGGAATTGTGGAGACCTGAACATAAATAATAATAATAATAATAATAATAATAATAATAATAATAATAATAATAATAATAATAATAATTATAATTATAATAAATAAATAAATAAATAAATAAATAAATAAATGAATAATAATCGCAACCATCTTGATGACCTTGCGAAAACAAATTGAACTACAGTGAGTGGTATATAGTGTTAGAAAAAATGTGTACAAGAAGATGTGTGTTTACAGGTTGAAAGATAAGCATGTGAACTGCTGTGTTTTATAGTGAATTTTTGAGACCCGGGCACCGAAACAATTGCAAACTTCTTGATGTTTCATTAACAACAGTGAGTGGTTTATAGTGTTGATCATAAAGTGTACAAGTTTACTACATGTTTAAAGATAAATCTCACGTGTCTACCAGTAATGTAAATATTACTCAACTAGCCGATTTTTGATGTGACGAAAACGTCTATGCTGAATAATGTACGGGCAGATATTTTCAAAAGCAGAGGATTCTGGTGCTCTGGAATAACATGAGAAATCGAAATTTTCCACAAAGACGAACACGCGATCACTACAATTTTGTGAGAAATGTCTACACAGCTTTGTGCTTGTGTTCTACCTGTACGTGATGTGTGATCTATACTGTGGTCCGTGATCAGTATTGTCAAAATTGTGCTACAACTGTACTGTGGTTGTTACAGTAACCAAAGTGGTGTGTTCGTCGTTGTCCGCCATGGCAACGACAAACGAATTCGGCAACTGCAGCAAAGTGCATCTGACCCTGCATGTACCTAAAGGGCGGGTCAGGCCAATGAGAAAACTGCTCAAACCTCTTCTCAAGACCGCCGATCCGACCCTTCTCCTCACACACGTATACGAGACTCAGTCTCCGATAGAGGGGTCCGATCTGAGAGACAAGAGAGACGTGCCTAAGTACTCCGTGGGCTGCGAGCTGCTGACCACCCCAGCGCTAAGCCTCATGGCTTTCCTGCCAGAGGACGGCACTGCTGAAGACGCAAGGGAAAGTCTCAGACAGTTTCCATGGAAATTCCACCACAGGATCGAACTACAAAACGGTGCTTTTTCAGGAGGAGAGGGTAGAGGTGGAATGGTGTCAGGGAAACAAGAGTTTTACTCTTTATCCAGACATTATCCCCTGTGTTCCGTGTGTTCCTCGCCCACCCACTGTGGCTGTACTGTTCGCTTCAACCTCTTTGTGCGGAACTTCCGCGCCATGCTGGAGTTCTACCGACTGTTGACCGACTCAGAAATGGAGAGTACGAAACCTGACTTCGCTCTCTTCACCGTTAATACAAATAACCCAGATTTCTCTAGCTACACTTCGTCCTACAATCTGTCGTCATCGTTATCGACGTCGTGCTCGTCTTTGTCGTCTTCATCATCGTCGTCATCGTCATTGAAAAGAAAACACAGAAAGTCAGCTTCGTCGTCGTCTAATGTGTTGTGTTCTGTGCAGCTCGCTTTGAAACATTGCCCTTACCTCGAACCTTACCCTCTGACGTCCGCGTACTTGACGCTGTTCGTGCGTAACATGACGTCACTGATGACAGTGTTGCCAGGCAAAGCCGTGCAGTTCGCTCCCAACTCCTTCCTGGTGCGCGACCCTGATGGAAATTGCGTCATCGTGCACGACGTGGAGCCAGCCTTCGTGCCCAGGCCCAGCAAGCTCTTCAACACCGCTAGTTCCAAGCGCCGCTCCTCACAGAGAGGAAGTGACGAGAGTACTGGGCATGTTCAGGAATTGGTTTCCGGGAAGCTGAGCAGCAAAGGCAGTAGCTGCTGTGAGAGTCAAGACTCGGGTCGCTTCTCAGACAGCGAGAGAGGGTCCAGCGAGCTTGACCAGTGTCTGGAGAGGCTGGTCAGGGAGGTCAGTCTCAACATCACGGACTACAGCGAGTCCTCGGACTCGGACAGTGGCCGAAGCGAGCATTTGGACCTGGACGACAGCGGTGCTTGTCTGGCTAGCGGGTTTAGTGTAGCAAAGGACAAGAGCAAAGTGAATATCGGACTACTCCAATCCATTCGTCATGAGAAGCAAAACATGATTTACTTGTGAACTAAGAAGCCGTCTTTGTGACGTGCAGATTGTGAAATTGTGTTAAATGGTTGATTTACCTATTGGACTGACGGATTACTTGTTTGATCGACTGATTACAAACAAGTTTACCTCTATTCCATCCACAACTTCTGATGCATGTTTGATGCTAGTAATATTACTGTTACGGTGATTCTATTTTAGTACGGTGATGCAGGAAATAGTTACAGAACTTTGGTTGTGAATGAAAAACACAAGTTGATTTTACTGTAGAGAAATAACTGTTAATTATGACAAGACTTTAAAAACACGATTTTACAGTATCTTAGGTTTAATTATTTAATTTTATATTAATTTATTTATTTAACACAACCAACTTAACCCAGCTCATGTCATAGTGATTTTTATATTGAAGAAACTAACTTACTGAGGACTAACCGATGTCAGAGTACAGGACGAGGTTTACAAATCTTACAGCTCTTATGTTATATTACTACATACACTAACAGGTAGATGCTTAAGTGCATCTGACGATCATTACTGTAGATATAATGAACTGGTCTCATATTATATAGTTAAGGTAAAACATTTTTACCATGACTATTATTAATGATCAGTAGTATATTCGCCTGTTCTTTTTGGGGTCATCCCTGTGTTCCTTTAATCAGGTATATGTTCTCCCAATTCTAGGACTTTGTTTGCTCAGATCTATTATGTTCTTTCAAGTTCTTCGGTTTTATGTTCCCCAAGATCTTTGCTTCCCCCATGACCATATTACCCAAGGTAGGTCACAGTGTGGGAAAACAGACCTGGTAAAACAAAAACACGCTCCCTCCGAGTTTTGTCAAGAGAATGTTGCTATATCGGTAAATTCTACATACAATCATGGCCTTTCTCCAAGAGAAATGGTAGTACTAGTTACTTTACTTGCAATGTATACAGTCACACATTTAAACTAAAAGAATGTTTAACGCATGCACCTTGAACATAGTGTTTGTAGTACTGAAACTTCATGTATAATTATGTGCATTCACATTCCGCCCGCATGGGTGACGAATATTATCCTGCTGCGAGCTCTGACAAAAGAATGCTAACACATGCCATTAAAAATATGTTCTCTCGTTGGGAGAAATTGTAGGAATATTTACTGACAATACCCTCACAGGGGTGCACGTAAGTGAATCACTAGGAACCCTTGTCGGCCTGTGTTCAAAAGTTGTAAACTGTATCCGGTCGGATATTTGCATGTAAATTCGCTCTTTTGTGGCTCGTGTCCACATAAACACACAATGCACAATGCCAATGACACGATTTTATAGTAAAGTGCGGCTTATCTGGTGTATGCATCAACTGATCGTTTTTTCTTACTTGTTACTTTCTTTCATTCTTTTACTTTTTCTTTTTTTTTCTTTCTGGAAAACTTTTAAATAGTCGGGAATCAAAACCAACCAAAGATCTATCTATCTGTCCGTCCGTCAGCCTGTCATTCCGTCATACACTGTATCTCAATATCCATTTAACAAAAGGATGCCGGATATTAACCAGGGATAGTGGCCAGCTACCATTGTCCTCTCATTTGCTCCATAGCATAACTCAAAACTCGCGGGGGTCAATTGTGTGAAAAACGCGCTTGGCTTCATGTATCAGTTACGGCTGAGGCGATTTTAATGATGTTATCGATAATTCAGTCAGTTCATTCTAACTGTAGCAGTCAGTTGGTTAGTACGCCTGTCGGTCGGTCGATCGTTCGCTCGATCCGTTGGTTGCCTTGTTAGTATTCGTTTGAGAATATAAAAGCGAAAGCACACTAGTCTTCTTGCGCTTTGTCTAGACTCAGGAAAGCAAAAGAGTTCACAGGTGCAGATGTCTTGTTGTTTAAAGGGACATAACACTTTTGTGTAACTCAACAGGTGTCTCCGTTAACACTGGAAGAAGAACAATGAGAACCCAATAAGAAAGAAGTAGTGTTATTTATAATCCCTAAACTTCAGGGTGATTTCAGACTTTAGATAAATGCAATTGCAACTACACCCTATCTTTTTCAACAAAAACGAACGAGGATGAGAGGAGGGGGGAGAGAGAGAGAGAGACAGAGAGAGAGAGAGAGAGAGAGAGAGAGAGAGAGACAGAGAGAGAGAGAGAGAACCCGAACGCGGAAAAAAAAAACTCACCGGGGGGTGGATGGAGGGGGGGGGGAGGAGGATTTTCGACTTGAAATAAAAACAATACCAACTACATCCCACTTTTTCAGGGAAAAAAGACATAAATAGTTTCTTAAACTGACTGCTCGAGATGCCGAGCAGAACAGAACAGAACAAAATATTGCCATTTTAAATTACACATATATCCGGTGACAATCTGTCTATATCGTTTATAATGTTATAAGCTAAACTCCTAAATGTAAACATGTAATCTTCATTTTAGAGTTCTTCTGACTAGAACATTGCCATTTTAAATTATACATATAGGGTTATATGACCCAATCTGTCTGTACCTTGTTACAGTTGATATTGTTTGTAAAGTTATCAGTTAAACTCAAATTGTAACTTGTAACCTTCTGAACAGAGTAGACCAGAAATGCGTATAAAACAGAACATTGGCAATTTACACCAGTATGGCGTGTTATGAGGCAATCCGTCTATATATTGTTTCACTTATGTTTACGTGATGTGCTGGCAAGAATATTAGACACAGTAGAGTAGTGTTAAAACTAAGCTAGTAGAGTATAATACTACAAAGGAAACTCGATAATGGCAATGTACATCATTGTGCTCGTGTTTTGCAAAGTATCTGATCTAGATGTGGTTGTTCGGTAAAAAAAAAAAAAGAAAAAAAAAGGTAAAGGTAGTCCCATAGCTTGTGGCCGTAGGGGAGTGTGATGTTGGAGATCACACTTATCTTGGGCCAGCGTAATGAGGTTGATGCCCATCTCTCTCCCTCGCTGCTTTACCTTCCCCACCCTTAAGAGAGTAGGTACTCAGTCACAGTTGAGTCGACTGGGGGCGTTGTTATTTGTCGCTTCACGTTTTGCGGTCACCCATCCAAGTGCTAACCGCACTGGACGATGCTTAACTTGCGACACAGTAGTGTGGTTGTTCCCTCACCCAATAAAGCCTCGCTTACTTACCTCACAACGTTGGAGGTTTGTTTTTTTCCTTCCTGCTCCTAAAGCCACCCCACCCACCCCAGTGACCCACCCCAGTCACCCAACCCTGTCACCCATCCCACTTACCCACCCCTGTCACCCACCCCACTTACCCACCCCTGTCACCCACCCCACTTACCCACCCCTGTCACCCACCCCACTTACCCACCCCACTTACCCACCCCACTTACCCACCCCACTCACCCACCAAACTCCTAACGTTTAAATTTGTACCGAGTTTCCCACTTCAAATGATTCACCTCCACACCCCCTTTCCCGCACTTCGTCCTCCCTAACGTTGATTCACACACCCCTCCACCTCCACCTCCGGCAATTATTAATACGAGTATATACAGGCCTTTATTTGTGGAAAAAATGTCAGAAATATTGCTGTATTTGTGGAAAATGTCAGAAATGTTGCTGTATTTGTGAGTGAAAAAAAGTCAGAACTATTGCTGCATTTGCGATAACTATCAGGACTATGACTACATTTGTGAATAAGACAGTTTAGTTTCATCCTACTTTGACGAGAATTTTAAATTATAGGTTCAGATAACTTATATTCTGTTGCCAGATAAATTATATTATATTGCCATTGACCTCAGTCTATTCTGTATTATTACTCTTCTTGTTGTTATTTTGTTATTGTTGTTGTTGTTTCTTCTTCTTCTTCTTTTTCTTCTTCTTCTTCTTCTTCTTCTTCTTCTTCTTCTTCTTCTTCTTCTTCTTCTTCTTCTTCTTCTTCTTCTTCTTCTTCTTCTTCTTTCTCTTCGTTCAATGTTATTATTAATTGCAAAATATTTAATATTGTCAGCAGATTCAACACATTTTTGCAGTATTGGATGTTTATATGTATGTGCTTTTTGTTTGCTTTAATTTCAGTGTTGTCAGTGGTGTTAAAGTTGATATTAATTTTTGTTTGTTTCTTTTGACTGTAAAACTTGTTTGCATGGCTGATGTTATTTCATTATATTGCTTCATATGTATACAAACTGGTGGTTTTAAATGCAATAAAAAGCCATTTTGCATGCAGTCAATCTAAATTTTAAAATTGAGGATTAATTTTTATTCCGGTGAATGCTACTAACAAGTAAAAAGTCATTTAGAGAGAGAGAAAAAAAATACTTTCTTTCCGGAAAGCGCTATGAGCTCTAGTACGGATGGGCGCGGTACAAATGTTAATTATTATTATTATTATTAGTAGTAGTAGTAGTAGTAGAAGTAGTAGTAGTAGTAGTAGTATCCTATCCTATCCTATCTCATAACTCGGAGGTCGTAGGGGCACCACAGATGATCGTTTGACCAGCGTCCTCCATCTTTCTCTGTCCTCAGCAGCCCTGATGGTTTCGCTCAAAGTCAAACCAGTCCATTCTCGAATGTTGTCCTCCCACCTCTTTTTCGGTCTCCCTCTTCTTCTACCTCCTTGCACTGTGCCTTTCAGGATGGTCTTTGCAACACCTGATGATCTGGTGACGTGGCAATACCATCGGAGTTTCCGTTTTTTTTCACCACTTTGAGCAGGTCATCGTGTTGTCCAATGGCGTGTGTGATGGTCTGTCGGACTTCGTCGTTAGTGATGTGCTGGGTATAGGAAATGCCCATAAGTCTTCTGTAGCACATCATCTCCATGCTTTGTATTCTTCGTTGGAGATATGCTGTGATGGTCCATGTTTCGCAAGCATATAGGAAGATGGAGATGACAAGGGAGCGCAGCAGCCTTACCTTGGAATGTAGACTGATGGTCCTGACTTTCCAAATTGGCTTCAACCTCGCCAGGGCAGCAGTCGTTTGTGCGATCCTGGAGAGGACTTCCTGTCGCGTCGGGACCCATTGTCTGATACAATGGCTCCTAAATATTTGAAGCTATGCACTGTGTTGAGGGATTGGCCTTGGACTTTGATGTCCGTGTTGATGCCATTGGTGTTGTTGGTCATCATTTTGGTCTTTTCTGCACTTATTTCCATTCCATAGGCTTTGGAGGTGGTGTCAAACCTCTGTAACAGCTGTTCAAGTTCTTGTTCCTCTCCATAGTATACACTACCCTAATATTGAATTTCGCGGCAAACACACGTCTATTGAATTTGATTCCTTTATTTTGTTTTAAAGTACTTATTATTTATTTACTTACTTCTTTTGTTGTATTTTGTCAATTTTGTTTTGGTATTGTTCGACAAGTCGTGGCCTAGTTTTCTGTCTCCAAAATTGAAGTGGCTGCCAGACGCCAACATTCATTTTCCTCTTAAGGCCCTTAGTGAAAGTTAAAGGCTGCGTTTAAGTCAACAATATCAATATCAGCGGCATTTAAACAGTAGTTAGCCTGCCCTCTAACTGCCAGGCGTTGTTCTAGTGTCCTCACCAGTTACTGGGACCTCACGTAACGTTGCTCTCCATTGTTACTAAGCGCATCAAATTATATAGAACTTTTCCTTTTGCCTTCTTGCTTGGGAAATACAACAAAATAATCCGATCTTCAACGGGTATATTTTTTCCTTGAATAAGATTTTTCTGGTTTTGCGCTGTTCTTTCTTAAGACATTCAAACTTGTAATACGCATCTTCTGGCCTTCTTGGATGGGAATATATCCTTTCAAGATCGGTACCCCCGTTGGGGTGCCGGGGTTTTCTGTGTAAATAGTATCCCCACTTTGTGGACATTTAGTGCTTTAAATTACCACTGTTTATGTCATTCTCATTCATTTATTCTTTCTCGTTCCTAATTTGCTCTATCAATCTACTATCTTCTATCTTCTTCGCTTTACCACTTTTTCTTGAAAGCTCTCCCAAAACTCCTCGTCTGTGTATGGGGTCTGTTGAGTCAGCTTGGGGATATTAGACGCTTTCTGCCAAATGGTCACTATGAATTTCTATGGTATTATTATTTGGTAATCTGGGCCTTTTATATGTATGTATTTTATTACTATTTATATTGATGTTTATATTCGATTTTCTTTTTGTAAACGGCGGTTTGATAAATTAGAGTACAGCCTCAGCGTCCTCTGCATGAGTGACTGGTTGGTGGAATGCTTTTAATGTTACCATTAGGGTTTTTTTTTTTTTTTTTTTTAAATCAGTTTATAGTCCCATCTCTTCCCGATAAGGATTTTCAGAGAGGAGACTTCATTAGGGTTGTTTCAGCAGATCTTTTATACGGATCGGGGGTGAGTCCTCTTTCAACCAAGTTGTGGTCCTGGTTCGGCTCTTTGCAGTCCGCTGGACCCTATAAACAATGACTAACTACCTAACTTTCAAGATCGGAATATTTGGTGGAATCTTTATTTTACTTTCTTTCTTTGGTTCTTACTTATTTTTTTACTTTCTTTCTTTCTTCCATTCAATGGGGTCCTGATTCGGCTCTTTGCAGTCCGCTGGACCCTGTAAACAATGAATAACTAACTAACAGATTCTTCCCTTTAACGTTTCTTGCTCAAGAGGGCACAACGACCTCACCGCAGTTTTAGACTTCCTATCTTGTTTATGTCAATTGTCGTGGTTGTTGTTTTAAGTCTGATCCGAAACATGCTTGCTTCACATGAGCATCAGGATCTTCAAAGTCTATGCGATAAAATGAATGCGGTTCATTATATTGGCTAGCGTGCATAACATAGTACTTGGTACTGGTTACGTTGTCGGCCAAGTGATGAGAAAACAAAGCAAATCCAACGAGCTTAATTGTGAGAAATTCCTAATTTGTGGGAGTTGTTTTGATTACTTCCTGTGTCTAGGTTTGAATGACTTACTTCCCTTATTGAAACAAATCTGATAGCATCCGACTGTCTAAAATCTCAAACTGACAATGGCTAAAAATCAGTTTTATTAAGTTTGCATATTATTTTATATTTCAGATACCAAAATCCATATTAGAGATGCGTCTATGAGAAGGAGAAGAATTAGAAGAAGACGAAGACTCCTTTATCAGTTTGTGACACACATATGGGCATGCTTTTTTGTCTTCTCAACAAGAATTGTGTTGTTTTTTTCTTCCTTTAACACTAGTGGAGGTGTCCATGTAACAGATCAGCCAGGTCTGGTGTTTCATTGTGTTTCTGTAGACGCTGTACACTGTTCCCACAATTTCATATTCCCGGCAGCAGAGATTAGGATTTTTCTTTTCATATGAAGAGCTTAGAGGCGATCCTGCTTAACACCTCCCCTGAGCCTCACTGCTTAAACTGCCATATCTTCCCCCCGTGCCAATACAGGTGACCACATCCACACATATACACAAACCCTCTTCATCTGGCCCCTTCTCTCACGTTTTTATTAGGTGTGGGGTAGTAGGGATGGGGGGGGGGAGGGCGTAGAGTGAGTTAGATTTAGATATTCTATGTTTATAGGGTCCAGCGATCTGCCAAGAGCCGAACAGAACCACACGAAATTAAGCAAAGTCAGACTAAACGGGTAACATTTAAAGATTATTTAAAAGATGTCAATAAAAACAGATGTACTAATAAAATGTAACCAAGAATATAAACAAGACGGCATGACCTATTATGCTATAAAACAAACCAACATCATGTAAAAATTGAAACAGGTGTTTACTATCCTTAGGATGAGAGTATAAACCGAGGTCTAGGCTGTGTCGCATACATTCCATCATAACGAACTTTAAAGATCCTGACGCTTATGTCCTAGACGGGTGAGTGCCGGTGACAAGAACACACCTAGCATGCACCTAGGTCCTTCTCCCCCATCCCTGGCGGCCCAGGATTGTGCTCAGTTGTCTGGAGCTTTATTACGGTGCGCCTTAGGGCTGCAAGTTGGCGCCTCGGGCGGCTTGAGTTAGATCCTGTATTGGCCAGCGCCTTGAGCAGCTCTTGAGCTGGAAAAGCGCTATATAAGAATGATTAAATAATATTGCAAACTTTAAAAGAATCTCATGAAAAAAATCGAACCAAAATATATTTTTCTTTCATCAACCAGATCAGCACATTCAGACATAAAATGGCGGACAGAAAAGGACTTATCACATGCAAAGCACAACGGTTGTTCTTCTTTTAAAAGGAAACTATGGTTGACATAAGTATGCCCAATATGAAGGCGAGCCAAAACAGTTTCTTCTTTGCGATTGGACGCTAAGTTAGGCAAAGAAGCAGACAAGTTTGGAAGAACTTGAAATAATTTGTTATTGATTTGATTAGACCATTCGGTCTGCCACAGCCGTTTACAATAAGAGCCAGTCATACAACGCAGGTCAGAGTATGGAACAAATTGGAAAATCTCTTAGGGGAAATCTAGATGCAGAGCTTCTGTAGCCGCTTTGTCCACCGCAATATTGCCGCGGATGCCCATGTGACTAGGTACCTACATAAAAGCTATCCTTTTACCCTCAGAAGCAAGTTGTTCGTGGAGGTCATGGGTCTCTGCCACAAAAGGGTGCAATATCTTTGTCGTGGAAAGAGCCTGAAGTGCTGACAGTGAATCAGACTTGATTAAAATTGAGGATCGTTTGGATTGATAAACCTGTTTCAGAACTAAATGAATGGCCTTGAGCTCGGCAGTATAAACAGAACAAAAATCAGGTATACGCTGTTGCAAAGGCTGATCAAGATGTCTCCAAGAGACCAAAGCAGCAACAACCGAGTCTACTTTTTTCGATACGTCCATAAAAAGTTTTTCATATCCTTTATACAATGAACATTTTTCTAGATAAAGTTACTTATAAACAGCTTCGGAAGTTTCGGTCTTTTTGAAGGATGTGAGATTGAAGTAGAAAATGGGGTTGATAAGGTTCCAAGGTGGTAGCACAGTTAGCAATTGGTCCTCATTAACAGAGTCAATATCTATGTCTGCAGTGTCAAAGTGAGGACGTATTCCGATACCAAAAGGAGGAATTTCTGTCCGTTTGTTGGAATATTTAAGTGTAAATAGCGGGTTTAGAACACAGTCAAAAGCGGGATTTTCAGGGTTTGCTTTACGTTTGAGAAAATACTTCATGGCAAGCTTACCTTCCCCCGTGCCAATACGTGTCACCACATACCCTTTCCCCTTTTCATTTCCCCGTCTTCTTACATTTCTATGAAGGGTGGGATTGGGAGTGAGTTGGAAGTGGGCACATTTCTGCTTCTATTTTTAGTCTTCTTGCTTCTGACCCCAGTACTTCACGACTGCCACTTTCTTCTTCTCCTCTTCTTCTTCTTCTAGTATTATTTCAGCAACTTTCTCTCCAGTTTATAACTGGAGTTCCAACTGCATAGTGTGCAATTATAATGCAATGTATTAGTTCTGCGTGGTTCTAGTCGTTGTTGCTCCAATTGTGGTGGAGGATGATGTTGACGTTACTCTTCTTAATGGTACGCAGGTAAATTTTTGTTGGATTCCTTCACATTGTGGTTTTCTTTCCAATGAGTGGGCTGATCGAGCTGCCAGAAACGGAGCTGCGAATATTAATGCAATATCTTTACATATTTCACTTTCTGCTAAAGAGGTTAATAATCTAATTGAAAAAGAAATGAAGAAACATTATACATTTAATCTGCAGTATAAAAAACACTGTGGAATTTCTAGATCTGTAGTGTCAATGGCGTATAGAATATATTTAAATGCTATAAAGACTAAGTATTGCAAAAATGTTAAATGCGTTTGTAACGAGACGTTTTCTTTGAAACATTTGCTGTTTGATTGCAATGATTTAAGAGGCCTCTTGCCTAACAGTGTACCATCACTCGGCAGAATTAGTTTTGATAGTTGCATTATTTTAGCAAAAACGTTTATCGGTTCTGCTGTTGGTTCTTTTCTCTGATTAACAATAGTATATCTTACTTAATGATGTGTCGGTAATATTAGTTATAGTATTGGTTGTACTTTTTATTTAACTGACATTGTTACTTATGTTATGATGCGTTTATAAATTATGTTTGAGTATATGTGAAAGAGATGGAGAAAGTGTGTGTGCTAAGTGCGTGTGCTTGAGTGTGTGTACATGTGTTCCTGTTTAAATGCGTGAGTTTGAATGCGTGCGTACAGTCTTTATCATCTTGGTGAAAAAAGACTTTAATAAAACAACCAACCAACCATCTTCTTGTTGCTGTTGTGGTATGATAGGTGTATATAGGTGGTATGTGGGCTGATAGGTATGGTGAGTTCGCTAATGTTGTTGCAGTTGTAGATGTTTTAGCTGTTTAATTCGTTGATGCTGCTCATTTTGCCTATGATATTTTTGCTTAGATAGCTGATATTGTTGTGAATACGACTCAGCACCTTTTGTCCTTATTATGGCAGTAACAACCAAGTGTATTTTCATACAAATTCTACAGTGTTGGTACGCCTTCAGGGAAATCTTGCGGGTTACCGTAAAAGCTGATCCCACACTTGGTGGCCGTAATCTTCCAGAAATCCGGCTAATAATATCTAGCAAAGTGGTTTCTTATCGGTTTAGCACACTTCTTCTTTTCTTAGTCCAAGAACCCACAGAGCATCAATGCTAGAAGTAACTTGGTACTCAGCGCGCGGTAGAGTAGTCTTATGGAAGAGATGTCTAGTAGTAGAGAAAATCCCTTGAAGAAATAATGAAGTTTCAGAACAATTCAATGACATTGAAAATACTTGAAGCAGTAATTTGGTGTTATATTAACAGTCTCATTGAAATTTTTTTTTAAAGTAATTAAGTGGTAGAATAGCCCGATGACAGAAAATTTCGTTTTAAAAAATGATATCCAACGAAGAATAGTTTATTTGTAGAGTATTTTTCAGTGGCGGAGTAATTCAGTTAAGGAATTATCCAGCGAAAGAGTATTAAGTACTTTAGTAGCAGCTTTGCCAGTGGTAGAATAATTCACGTAAAGCCGTAGACCAGTTTTAGAGTAATTTAGTGGATATGTAATCCAGTGAAGGAAGTATCCAGTTAAGGTATTAAGGGGGTCATGACATTCTTGGGGTGTGTGGGATATAATATAAACCCACTGACACTTTTAATAAGTGTCACATCAGTGTGGGTCTTTTCGACTACATCTGAATGCTATGCATTGTTACAATAAAAAACAATTAAAATGACTTTAAAAAAACACACACACAACTGAACTATCGAATTGCGTTGTTGCTGCATTGATAAGAATACTATTACTATCTCCTTCTGTAAAATTATTTTGGATATTGCCAAACTGGGGTGATTATCCTATTGTCCAATACTCATTGTATTGTCTGAATATTTGTACTGGGTTATCTCCATGATTGTATTGCTAGTAGTATGTTTAGTTTTTCACAATATTAGAAAAGGAAGGCGCAGACAAAGAAGACTAGACAAAGTCTGCATTTTCAAAATGGATTTGGAGTTTAGTCTTCTTCTTCTTCTTCTTCTTCTGCTTCTCCCCCGTTGGGGTGCCGGGGGTTTCAGTATAAATAGTATCCCCACTTTCTGGAAATTTAGTACTTTAAATTCCCACTGTCGCTATCTTTCTCATTTGCTCTTTCTCATTCCTGCTCTGTTCTATCAATCTGCTATACTATCTTCTTCTTCGCTAGACCAGTGACCTACCTTTTTTCTTCAAAAACTCCTCCGGGACAAGACTCCTTGTTTGTGTATGAGGTCTGTTGGACCAGCTTGGGAATATTGAACGCTTTCTGCCAGGTGGTCACTAGGGCTTCCTATGATGTTATTATTTAGCAATGTAGGCATTTTATATGTATGTGTTTTGCTAATAATTTATAATGATGTTTGTATTCTATTCTGTTTTTGTAACTGCGGGTTCGATAAATTAGAGTACAGCCTCAGCGTCCCCTGTGTGGGATGTCTTTATTGTAAAGTGGCTGGCTGGTGGAGAGCTTTCAGTTTTCCCACTAGGGTTGTTTCGGCAGAGCTTTTATGCGGATCGGGGGTTGTCCGGTCCTGATTTGGCTCGGAAGAGTCAGTGGACCTAAAACAATAATCATGTAATGTAATGTAATGTTCTTCTTCTTCTTCTTCTTCTTCTTCTTCTTCTTCTTCTTCTTCTTCTTCTTCTTCTTCTTCTTCTTCTTCTTCTTCTTCTGCTTCTCCTTCTGCTCCTCATTCTTCTTCTGCTTCTCCTCCTCCTTCTTATTCTTCGTACTTGATTTGTAAGGAATAATAGGAGCAGGGATATGGGGATGACACAGACGAGAAGGGGTGGTTGAGGGAAGGACCATGAATGGCACGATACTAGAATTATCATTCTTAACTGCTAAATCCTTAAGTGTGTTTGGTAACTTATTGGAAGTGTCATACCTCGTTAGCAATGTGTGCAAATTCCTTTGTGTGTGTATCTGTGAGTGGAAGCGCGCGAACGTGTGTATTTGCGTGTTTTTTGTGTGCGCGTTTGTATGTGTTTTGCGGGGAAAGCGCGCGAGCGCGTGTGTATGTGTGTCCGCGCGCGTGTGTGTGTTACTGCGAGGGTTTTTTTTGTGTTTCTTTTTTGTAATCGCTAAGACCCTGACAGGATTGCTAGATGTGTTTTATATCCCGTATTGTGTTCTGACCTGGTAGGTTCTGGAAAGGAGGTGTTTGGGAAGAAAGAAGAGCACTTGTGTTTCTTGGCCCTAATGGGAAGTGGGAGGAGGATGAGTGTAACAGTAGATGTAGGTGTGAGGAGTAAGGGGAATGGGTCTCTTAAGTTGGCCTTTGCAAATGTTCGCACGTCGACTATGGTCTGATCCTAGCTGCCACAATGCCTGATTATGGTCTAGCCGCAGAGCTGAATGCGGTTTAGGGACTGGTAATTACGGGGTTGCATGTTGGAATGAGTTACCTCTTCCCAAAAGCGCTGCTTGCGCTGTGGGCGTTTACAGACAAGACTGCATTCAGTGCCCACACTCGCAGCTCGCACATATCTTTGCAAATGTTTTCAGGCTCATTGATGTAATAATAAATACTGTATGCTTTAGTCCTAAATCCGACTCAGAGATCAGCGATCTGTAACCCATGAACATACGCACACTTTTACATAGGATAGCCTACAACAAATAAACATTAATCAGTCGAACTTGTGTAAAGGCAGGGAGATCGCTATAAAAAGACCAGAAGGAAATAAGTTTTGTAATTGAAATTTTAGTGACTCCATCCAGAACCATTATGAACGAATGTAAGAAACCAGAGTGCTAGTGCAAAAACTCCTGTTTGTCCTGTGTAGATAAGTTAAGTTGCTATAAATAGAAATAATGAGATAACGTTCGATACTTGTATTAATTAAGACGCTACAACATACTGTAGTATAATCATCAAATAGTGAACTAATGTTTCCTGGAGCTTTAGAAATAATATTTAATACAATCATCACACAGTGAACTAATGTTTACTGGAGCTTTGGATCTGAAAAAAGATTGTCCAAAATTCATGTAAGTTTTTGAAGAGTCTTGTTTATTAAAATATGACCCATTCAATTATATGCCACACATATATTGTGTGTATGTGTGTGCGAGCGTACGTGTGTGTTTGTTATTTGTGTTTATGTGTGTGCGTGCGCGTGTGGGAGTTACCGCGTGCGCGTGATTATGTTTTTATTCATGTCAATCTCAAATGGCAGCAATGTGTATGTTATACAGCAAGTTTGACTAGTTGAAGATTTTGTATAATCGTCTGTTTATAATTTCAGTGTAATGATAATGTTTTATTACTTGTGTCCATGATAATTGGGGCTGCAAGTTTTACTTATACAATGCTTTTTCTGTGTATATATTATGATTGTTACGAGGACTTTTTGTCCTTGTATTATAAAATCTGTATGTTATTTCTGAAGCTGTGTGCTACCGTTCAAACACTCCACGATTACGTGTTTTAAAGGGAGCAGATCTATGTGCCATCGGGTCTGTGTTCTCCTAGGTCTTATTTCACTGAGTCCATGTTCCACTATGTCTATGTTCCCCCAGGTCTACGTTGCTCAAAGACCTGGGGGTATATATGGCCGGGGAATAAAAGCCCTTGAGGATACATTGATCTGGAGAAAAAGACATAGGAAAACATAGACTTGAGGGACCAAAGGGTTGACTCCTTTTGAAATTTTTTTTTTTTTTTTTTTTTTATAAAGCATGTGTGCGTTTTTGGGGGAATATGTTCCACAAGATCCATATTACTCAAGAGTTATGTTCCCTCTGGTTGAATGTTCCCCTAGTCTGTTTCTGCCACAAATATATGTGGGGGTCCGGAGCATAATTGTTCTGGGGGGATCAAAAACCTGGGGACATATACCTATGGGGAACATAGACTAAACAAATCCCTGATGGAACATAGACCTCAGAGAACACAGGGTAGACCCCTTTTAAAACTTCGTTTTGAAGTGTGTGTACATTTTAAAGGGATATGTTGTCGCTAGTTTGTTCGTGTAAGTGATGTTAAAAATCAAAATGTAAAAATGCGTGTTTTAGAAATTCGACAATAGTGGCAACTATGTTTATGCAAACTTTGTCAGTGTGGGGTCGTATTTGACCGACTACCTTTCTTGAGTGTACGCGCGCTCGTGTGCACGTGTGCGTGTGTTTGAATGCGTGCGAACGCGCCTTTGCGTGTCTGTGTGTTGTTATATTCTAGTTGTAAATTCGTGCTGTTATGGTCGGTAATGGACCACACTAGCTCCATAGATTTCCAAATATACTTACACGCGAAAACGTATGCTATAAAATAAACTAAAGAATAACGTTTGATAAATGGAAAGGAAGAATATCTAATAAGCCTATCACAGATGTTAATAGACGTTAAATTAAATAAATAGAATAGAAGAAGAATGTATTTCGTTTAGGTTACAGTTTGCCAACACTATTCTTAACTCTTAACCTGTCGTGAGCATGTCGATATAATATATCGACATGCTCACGACAGGTTAAGAGTATTATCCCAGGTCCATGTTCCGCTACGTCTAGTTTTCTTCAGATCTATGTTAATGTTATCCCAGGTTTATGCAGATTTAGGTTCCACAGATTTTTGTACGTATAAACGACTTCATACGGGAACAGACAAACTGTAAAATATATAAACAACGGGCATCAAAGACCTAAAGAAATATACATGAGAATCCTTGAGTGAACGTAGATCCGAGAGGACGTAGACCCTGAATTGAGGGATTATAGTCCTTGGAGAGGGAGGGTGGTGGGGATGGGAGGGGGGGGGGCGGAACGTAGACATATAATTAAAGGGACGTAGGCTTGAGGAACATAGACTTACATTTTGGAAAATATAGATATGTGAAAAGACCGGTGACAATATACTAGGAAAGCATTACCCTGTAGCTTTCTATTGCCGAACTACGAAACTGTCTGACTGACATTAGTCATGTGGCTGTGTTGTTAAGAACAGATTGAGTATTTATGATTATCCACTTCAAGACAAGGTGAGTTTGGGCGTAGGTCAAGACGTTAATCATTTAGAGTAAAGTTGCACAACATTGGAGAAACAACACAAAACCGCGTATACAAGTATAGCATCCATTATTATTATTATTATTATTATTATTATTATTATTATTATTATTATTATTATTATTATTATTATTATTATTAGTTCAATATATGTATTTATTTAATTTTATTATTATTAATGCCATGAAAACCTGTTGCTGTACTGATTCTGAGTAAACCTTGTTCAAAGACTATGAACATCATAGTATCAATGTCTGAACTGACAGCAACTACTTCCATATAGAGGCACACAAACTGTCGATGTAGACATTGCTAGTAAGTATTATGTATTGTTTATATTAATGATTTATATGAAACGAAAAGGATCATGTACATAACGACGAAAACGACATGCTACTATCTGATGTGGTAAAGTGTTCCTATAACGTTTTTATGAAACAACAAAACATTGCTATACCGTTATATATAGTTTTAAACAATCCTTTGTTAATATTGTATTAATATATAATATATACTGTGTGTGTTGTTTGATTGCTGGTGTGCACAATATGTGTGTTTAATGTCTACCTCATAACTGAGTGTACATTTACATTATTATTTATAATAATAACAATATTGTTTATGTTAACCTTCATTATAATGATAATAATATTATTACTATTTAATTTAACAACATGTGATTCATGTCAACTTTGTAAAAGTGTATAATGATATACTGCAAACACTTAAACATCTTTATAAAAAAAAAATTTGTCGAAAGTACAAAATGTGTTTGTTATTTGTACTTATTATTGTGTTGCGTATGCGTTTTAGAGCGCACGACTTGTGTACGTGCGTCTCGGTCGACGTGGGTTTGAATCCTGACTTCAGCAAACTATTTTGTAAGTGCTGGATATTAGTGGTTAGCGCTTTCAGAAGCTCTCTGAGCTTGTAAGTGCGCTATATAAGAGTAATCTCTTTTCTGTTTTCTTTTTTTTTTCGTGTTTATGCCGTGACTCGCTATTAACACACACACACACACACACACACACACACACACACACACACACACACACCCACACACTCACTCTCTCTCCAACTCTCTCTTACTCTCACTGGGGTGCCGGGGATTTTCAGTATAAAATAGTTTCCCCACTTTGTGAAAATTTTGTGCTTTAAATAACCACTTTTTCCGTCATTCTCATTTATTTTTTCTCGTTCCTAATCTGTTCTATCAATCTACTGTCTTCTTCGCTAGATCAGACAGTTACCTACCTTTTTATTGAAAACTCTCCCAAAACTCCTCATTTGTGTATGGGGTTCTGTTGGGTCATCTTGGGGATATTGGACGCTTTCTGCCAAATGGTCATTAGGCATTTCTATAGTATTATTATTGTTTAGCAATGTAGACATATATGTACATGTTTTGTTCACTTTTTTTACATTGTATTTTGTTTCTGTAAACGAGGGTTCGATAAATTAGAGTACAGCCTCGGCGTCCCCTGCATGAGATGCCTTTATTGTGTAACCGAGCGGGGTATTTGACTCTAGGCTCTCGGCCACGACCTTGAGAACACGGCCCAACCCGACCTGTTATTTTCATTTATCCCTCGCAAGAGAGACATAAAAATATTTGCCTTGCAAGGCGGTGAAGCGTGTTGTAGTAAACCGGTTTGCCGGCTACTAATGCCACGACACTCTCTACAAGTCACTGCCACTGACTTGCATAAAATACCTACCCGACAATGTAGTCCTGATTACCATCAAAAGCAGAAGACACATGGTCAGCTGGGCAGAACAAATGTCGTGTCGCCTTGTTCTGCATAACCCAATGGCAACACCAAAGGATTCTGCACAGCAGGCTAGACTAACCAACAAATGGAAGGTACACAATCTCTCTCCCAAGCGTGAACCAGTCGCCAATCATTCCGCCACAAATACTACTGCTACTACTACTGCTGCTGTTGTTGCTGCTGCTCCTCCTACTACTACTAAACATTTGTACTATACAGCGCCATGTCTCACTAGAGCTGATAGCGCTTTACAGCAAAATAAAACATAAAGCGAAAGCAACACATGAAATAACAAATCAGAACAGATATGAGAAGAAAAGTTCAGGATCGAGATTTAAAGGAAAGACGCTGTTTAAAATGTGTGTTTTCAGTCCAGAGCGAAAGGAAAGAGATGATTCAGCTCTGTAGGGGCTGAAAAGCAGAATTAGCGTTCGCCAAAAGTTATTGTTTTTATACGGGGAATGCGAAGCTGGCGACTGTCAGAAGATGAACGGAGAGATCTTAATGGTTTATAGAAATATACTAATTCGGAGAGATGCAATGGACCAGAGTGACAGCGTTGAAGCAGAGGTTTGCAATATTATATTGTATTCAGTGCACTTCTACTCGCTTACTCCTCTGGTCGTATCATACACTTAATAAATTATTCCGCATCGTAAATTAATCCGATTGCTCTACAGTAATTAAACCTTCGTGTCTTCGCGGTGAGCCTTTTCACTGACTACGGTGGTCGTAATTTCAAACAAGCTTATTCAAATACTTGTGTGTCTCTTCAAACAAAATGTTCAGGTTGATTTTTCCCTCTCATAAATTCCCATTGGTTACTTTCCCTCTCATATAGTTCATATAGAGTGCAATATGATGTCGCAGGTATTCCGGTCGTATTCGTTTACTTGAAACGCCTGCCCGGTTTAACATTTTTACAAGGGACGTGAAGATTTGTTTTCTAAGCAAACAATGTAGTATTATAGGCTGTAGCGCTATTGTGTGCGTAATTTAATCGCCATTCACTCTCGTATTTGTTCCAGCAAATATTTCAAGTATTGCTCTTTTCAACTCAAGAGATCCGCTACATGGAGATGTGTAAAACAAATTGTCATAGACAGTAAAAGGATTTCGCAGTTCAAAAGGCATTGTAAGCGATGGATTCGTTCCAGATTCAGTCTCTAGGCTACTTTCTATCCAAGTCTGTGCATGCTCCTTTATGTTTTTTGTTCTCGGAACACTTAATATGTTAAGAATGCTATTTTTAACTTAACCCAATGCCACTAGAGCCAGTTTTGAGCTTCCCCTTATTTAGTACTCAACGCACGAGAAGGAGCTCCGCAAAATGTTCACAACTCGCTCAGGGAAAAAGGACCAATTAAATTACAAAATGAGGATTTACACCTGTTGTAATAATTAATGTGATGAAAAAATATCATCAGATGTTGAATTTTCATATCTTGTGTTTAAAAGGTGTGAGGTTGGTACAGAAAATGCACGCAAAGACAACAAATCCGTTTCCACAGATCATAACTCCTCTTTTAGGGCTACAATTTATGTTAATCTGATGAATAAAACTTGATGCAACAACAACAACAACTTTTATGGCTATTGCTCAGCACAGAGTTTACAAAACAAGCTGTTACTAAAAGCACAAAGTATACTGATCTTAAAGGAAACAAAATTCTCAAAATGGAAGAAAACTAATGTAGCCGAGCTGCGTATTCCACTCCCACTTAATGGCCACGACCATGAGTATTATTTTCATTTATTCCTCGCAAGAGAGACATAAAAAATATTTGCCTTGCAAGGCGATGAAGCATGTTGATAGTAAACCGGTTTGCCGGCTACTACTGCCACGACACTCTCTACAAGTCACTGCCATTGACTTGAATGAAATGCCTGCCGACAATGTAGTCCTGCTGACCACCTCAAGACACATGGTCAGATGGGCAGAACAAATGTCGTGTCGCCGTGTTCTGAATAACCCAATGGCCACACCAAAGGGTTCTGCACAATTCTAGACAAACCAACAAATGGAAGGTACACAATCTCTCTCCCAAGTGTGAACCAGTCGCCTCCCATTCCGCCACAACAACAACAACAACAACAACAACAACTACTACTACTACTACTACTACTACTACTACTACTACTACTACTACTACTACTACTACTAAAACTGTCGGTCAGTTCTGTGATATTTGCTCATCATCAAAATTGTTCAAATCAAGGCAATTTGGGGTTAATGCTAAATCCAAGTCAACATCAGACGCCTTCCCTTTGACTATTTCTTCTAGTGTAAAACCCATAAAGTCATTGTCATCATCGCTTTCACCGATTATCGAACACATATCTTTCTCCTCCATCTTTGTGACACCGAAAATTTGGCCAAAAACTGTCTACTTAAAAAAAGATCTTCACGAAAGGACTATCGTGTAGATCTAGCAAAACGTAAACCGGAAACGGACGTTTTTCCGGGATAAATTTTAAAGCTATGCATTGTGGTTGACCGTTGCTAGACGCGGGACTGAACGGGCCTTGCGAGGAAACAAAAGCACAGAGCCCGCGGGCTTGAATGGGCCTTGCGAGTTCCAAAGTTTCAAATCCAATGTGTGGATTTTGGAGTGTATTCGTCTCCAACGCAAGCGAAATTCGATTTCATTTTTCAGTGAAAGCGCGGCAGCCTCAGAGCTGCGCCACTGAAGACGAGTGGGAGTGGGGGGGGGGGGGGGGGGGAAGGAGGGAAGGAAAGTACTGCTTGCTTAGTGTGTTGGGTGTGTTGGCTTGGTGTGTCTACCAACCCTCACTCGTCTAGGACCTGAGCATCAGGATCTTTAAAAAGTCCGAGCGATGGAATGTAAGCGTGCATAGACTAGACATCGTCCATTATATTACATTACATTACATTACATTACATGATTATTGCTTTAGGTCCAGCGGACTCTTCCGAGCCAAATCAGGACCGGACAACCCCCGATCCGCATAAAAGATCGGCTGAAACAACCCTAGTGGTAAAATTGAAAGCTCTCCACCAATAAAGACATCCCACGCAGGGGACGCTGAGGCTGTACTCTAATTTATCGAACCCCCATTTACAAAAACAAAATAGAATACCAACATTATAAATTATCAACAAAACACATACATATAAAATGCCTACATTGCTAAATAATAACATCATAGAAAGCCCTAGTGACCACCTGGCACAAAGCGTCCAATATTCCCAAGCTGATCCAACAGACCTCATACACAAATAAGGAGTCTTGTCCCGGAAGAGTTTTCAAGAAAAAAAGGTAGGTGACTGGTCTAGCGAATAAGAAGATAGTATAGAAGATTGATAGAACAGAGCAGTAATGAGAAAGAGCAGATAAGAAAGACAGCGACAGTGGGAATTTAAAGCACTAAATTTCCAGAAAGTGGGGATACTTAGTATTTATACTGAAACCCCCGGCACCCCAACGGTGGTAGACATCGTCCATCAGACACGGGATTAATGAAGACAAATAATGTAGTAGTGAGTATTGTGCACCTTTAAAGTAGTAATCCAACCTTTTATTTATGTACATTCAAATTAATCGGCTTTGCAGATATAACACTGCGATTGGTCACAATGATTTAGAATGTTGTAGTCGGATAATCTTTATTATCCCACAAACGTCTACAGTTACGGAATTTGAGCCTCGCTCTCCGACAAAAGAGGAGAAATAAATTCCGAAGCCATCAAGTTCATTGAAATCTATACCAGCCTTCTGAAAATTAATGAAACACCAACTACAAAGCAAAATTAACTATCTCTCTGTCTGTTTCTGTCTGCAAAATTAACTATCTCTCTATTTGTCTGTCTCTGCCTATCAAATCTAATCTGTCTACTTAGCTATTTATTTATTTATTTATTCCTTATTGACACGACAACTTTCTGACGCCTCTCATTGTGGTGTAAACGGTTAATGTATTATGCTAATGTAACGGAATCTGAGCAGAGCGGAATTAGCATACACAATTCACGGGAGGTCAGAAGTTTAGCCACCTGATTAGGAGTACTTCCTAAATAGCTGTCAACGTGTATTTTGACCGCTTTTCAGGGGAAGCAACTCTCATTGACCTACTTTCGGTTTATGCTGTCAACATGTATTGTTTGACCGCTTTTCAGGGGAAGCAACCTACTTTCGGTTTATTTAGGGAGAGTCGCCAAATCTTCTTACTGTTTCATAGTTCTTGTTATTCTCCTAATTAATTAATTATTATTTTTTTTTTTTTGCATGTCAGGAAGTAACTTTTCAGAAGTAATCTTTTGGACAATTAAACTGTTTATTACTTACGTCTTATGTCAAGTTTAACCAGTCTCTATCAGGCAAACTGGCTCTATAAATGCAAACATCGCAGCCTTCCACTCATCAATGAGCGGACAAGACAAAGCCGTCGTTATGTGGATTCAACAACCTCTTCCATCTTAGTGTGACAATATTATGATATGGTGGCCGTGACAGTTATGTGTAAAGGTGTGCGCACACGCCAAAGACATTTTTCACTTGTACGTATGCAATGTGACACTTGTGCAATAAGGATTTATTGTCTATTGCAAAAGATTACACGTGAATTTAAAAATATATTATTCTTCTCCACTGAAACGACCCCATTCCCTCCTCCTCCCCCTCATCATCATCATCATCATCATCATCATCATCATCATCATCATCATCATCATCATCATCATCTTCTTCTTCTTCTTCTTCTTGTTCTTGTTGTTCTTGTTGTTCTTCTTGTTCTTCTTGTTCTTCTTGTTGTTCTTCTTGTTGTTGTTCTTCTTCTTCTTCTTCTTCTTCTTCTAAAAACAAACAAACAAAACAGTCCACCTATAACCGGTGAAAACGTTCAGAATAATCGATGTGCAAGCTGATGCATTTTTTTCAGCGGACGAAGTACATGTATAACAAGAAAATCTACAACCCACTACTATACATTCTAGACTAGAGATCAGCTTGATTTTTTTTCGCGTCGCGTTATGTATGCTTTTTGAATACCTTGCATCCGAACGTTGTAACCAAACGCCACTAGTCTTTCATTACCATATTTCAAAAATCGCCAAGGGAAGATTTAAAACTGAGTACGCAAGGTGTTTACATAAGTCATCATCAACTACTTATCCCGTGGGTCATTTAGGTTTTATAAACAAACACACAAATCCAGTAACACAGTTAAAGCCGAAACACTTTAAAATCAAGCCCCGATGACTCTCATATCACGCTTCGCCGCTTTTCATCAAAGCGACCAGAAAACGTGTTAACAGAGCACTCACTGCTGGGATTCAAACAACACATTAAGATAACATAAACGCGGGTATTTTATTGTCCCTTCAAATTGCTGTCTTTAATGATGTGTGGGTGTGGGTGTGTCTGGGTGTGTGTGTGTGTGTGTGTTCGATTTGGAAGTGTGTTTGCGATGACTATGTGTGGGTGTTGAAATTCTGTGGAGGGAGATGTTGGGCTGGGGTGGTGAAATAATGATTTTGCGTGTTGCGTGGAAAAAGACGGGGCAGCTTAAGAATGGGGTTGAATGTGTGTCGGAATGGGAGGCGACTGGTTCACGTTGGAATGGATTGTCTACCTTCCATTTGTTGGTTAGTCTAGCCTTGGGTGGTTCCTGCTGTGCAGAATCCTTTGGTGTGGCCATTGCCTTATGCAGGACCAGGCGACACGACAGATGTTTTCCCCACCTGACCATTCGTATTCTGCTTTTGGTGGTGAGCAGGACTACATTGTCGGCAGGTATTTTATGCAGGTCAGTGGCAGTGGCCTGTAGAGAGTGTAGTGGCTCTAGTAGCTGGTAAACCGGTTTACTATTAACAGGCTTCCTTGCCTTGCAGGGCAACAATTTGTATGTCCCTCTTACGAGGGATAAATGAGAATAACAGTTCGGGTTGGGCCGTGTTCTCGTGGCCGTGGCCGAGAGGTGGGAGTCAAACACTCCGCTCAGCTACATATGGAATTGGGATTAGGGATCTTTTTCAGGTTGTTTTGTCCAAATACTAATGGAAAAACGTTTTCAAAATATAATGGAAATTGTGTTACTAACTCTTCAAAAGGATCGAATTACTGATTTATATTTCAGGCCAGCCATTACCATTTCGTCTCATGGATCAACGAGGGCTTTTCCAATTCACTACCTCAAAGCCATGCTGTCTCTCTCTCTGTCTTTGTCTGTCTGTTATACACGCTTTCACAGCTGCGATCAAGTTCACTCTCACATTTGCTGACACAGCTACACACCACGCAACAATGGTGTAAACATAATAATGCCCCAAGAGTGGCGCTCTCCCCCCACCCCTCCCCCATTCTACCAACATATCTTTTCTTACGCAGAGTTAATTTAATTTGTCCTGAGCCATAATGCAATAGGACGTTATACCTTGATCTTCATCGTCAACACATCCACCCCCGTTGGGGTGCCGGGGGTTTCAGTTTAAATAGTATCCCCACTTTCTGGAAATTTAGAGCTTTAAATTCTCACTATCGCTGTCTTTCTCATTTGTTCTTTGTCATTCCTACTCTGTTCTATCAATCTACTAGACTATCTTCTTCTTCGCTAGACCAGTCACCTACCTTTTTTCTTGATAACTCTTCCGGGACAAAACTCCTCATTTGGTGTATGAGGTCTGTTGGATAAGCTTGGAAATATTGGACGCTTTCTGCCAGTCACTGGGGTTTCCTAAGATGTTATTATTTGGCAATGTAGACATTTTATATGTATGTGTTTTGTTGATATTTTATAATGATGTTTATATTCTATTTCGTTTTTGTAAACGGGGTTTTGATAAATTAGAGTATAGCCTCAACGTCCCCTGCGTGGGATGTCTTTATTGTAAATAAAGTAACCAGTACGTGGAGTGCCTTCAGTGTTACCACTAGGGTTGTTTCGGCAGACCTTTTATGCGGATCAGGGGCGAGTTTTCTTTCAGCCAAGTTGTGGTCTTGATTTTGTGGTCCTGATTCGGCTATACTGGTCCTGATTCGGCTCGGAAGAGTCCGCTGGACCTAAAGCAATAAACACGTAATGTAATGTAACCACATCCAGACGTACCTCCCCCCGCCCCTTTCACACCCTCATTCTGCCCCTTCTGTCCATCCCCTCTCCACACTAACGCTCCCTTGAACCAAGCTTTCACGCACGGAGGTCTACACGATATTGTATGTCGAGTACCAAAGGTAAATGTTAATAGGCGATCCCACACCCCGCAAGTCTATGAATCAGTGTCGACGTTTTTTGTCTCATGTACCGGTCGGGAGGAGACGATTTACAGGTGATGAAAGGAGGGGATTAGCGCGGATTAGCAGGCGTTTTGTCTCCTCTGACACAGTGGTTGTGCGCACCTCTATTCACCTTGCCTCGTGCACCACGCTGTGCTTTGGCGTATTTGGTGTGAGGAAACGTGGGTTAATTTTAAAACAAAACACAAATACTTGTCAATGAAGAAACCAGAGAAGGAGTGTACACCGAAAATCAACTATTTGTACCGTGTATGCATCGTATTAGCTGTGAGAACAAGGGTCAAATGGTAATGAAAGAGGGTTTTGTTTATTTATTTATTTATTGGTGACAATGACCTTAGTTAGGAAATTGCATTGTTTTCACATGAATAAATGATTATAATATGGGTAACCTCTACAGAATTGCTTCAACCAGGAGGAGAAGCGATGATTGACGCCATCATTATTATCCGTAACTAGATCTGGCAGAGTGGGAAGTGGCCTACATTATGGACCCAGTTGCTTGTCATCACTCTTCCCAAAAACGGTAGCCTTCAGGAGTGTGAAAATTACCGCATTATCAGCCTCATCCGCCATTCCAGCAAGGTCCTCCTGAAAATAATAATCAACAACTTGAAACCCCAATATGAACAAATGATAGTTGAAGAACAAGCAGGATTCAGGGCAGGGCGAAGTACCACTGCATAGATTTTCAACCTCAAAATAATCTGCGAGAAATCTACAGCACCAACAACATCTATATCACGTGTTTGCAGACTTCAAGAAAGCGCTTGATCGAGTCTGGCATGCAGCTCTGTGGGAAACCATGAGAATGTACAAGGCTACCAGTGCAGTCCTCCACAACAGCGCCATCGGAAACTTGTTCAGAACAACTATCGGTGTGCGTCAAGGATGCCTAATCGTTCCAACACTCTTCAACATCTTCCTAGATCGCATCATGTCAGATGCCCTTGCAGATCACAAAGGCACAGTCAGCATAAGGGGTAGAGCAATCTTCAACCTCCGTTTTGCGGATGACATTGATTGATTGGCAAGGAAAGGAACAAGAATTTGAACAGCTGGTGCAGAGGCTAGACACCATCTCCAGAGCCTATGGAATGGAAATAAGTGCAGAGAAGACCAACATGATGACCAACGACACCAATGGCATCAGCAGGGACATCAAACTCCAAGGCCCATCCCTCAACACAGTGCATAGCTTCAAATATTTAGGAGCCATTGTATCAGACAATGGGTCCCGACAGGAAGTCCTCTCCAAGCTCGCACAAACAACTGCTGCCCTGACAAGGTTGAAGCCCATTTGGAAAGACAGGACCATCAGTCTACATTCCAAAGTAAGACTGCTGCGCTCCCGTGTCATCTCCATCTTCCTATATGCTTGCGAAGCATGGACCCTCACAGCAGATCTCCAACGAAGAATACAAAGCATGTAGATGAGGTGCTACAGAAGACTTCTGGGCATTTCCTATGCCCAACAAATCACCAACGACGAAGTCCGACAGACCATCACACAAGCCATTGGACAACACGATGACCTGCTCACAGTGGTGAAGAAACGGAAACTCCGATGGTATGGCCACGTCACCAGATCATCAGGCCTTGCAAAGACTATTCTGCAAGGCACAGTGCAAGGAGGTAGAAGAAGAGGGAGACCGAAAAAGAGGTGGGAGGACAACATTCGAGAATGGACTGGTTTGACACTGAGCGATGCCATCAGGGCTGCTGAGGACAGAGAAAGATGGAGTATGCTGGTTAAACGATCATCTGTGGTGCCCCTATGACCTCCTGGTTACGGGACAGGATAGGATAGGATATGTGCTAGGGAGAATGACTCTTCGCCATCGAACGTACATTTACATGAAACAAGATGGCAAGCCATTCAAATGTTTTTTCCACGCACATAACCTAAGCAAGAAATGAGCATTGTCAAAAGAGTTAATCATTTGGGCCTTGTGGCGACTCGATTTCATCCTCCTAACATGGAAAGAAACTTGGAATAATTTTGATTTCGATTTTTTTGGGGGGTGGGGGACATTTTATTTTTTCTTTATATCGGAAATTTGTTGCATCCTTTCCTGGGGAAGGCATACTTGGAACCTTTGGCGTGTCCTAACCCAACCTCTAGGTAATATTTGCTGTGTGTCTGTGTTTTTTAAAATCTTGCTGGGGGAGCAAACCGGAGTACCCGGAGAAAACCTCCAACACATTGCTCGAGTCGAAAATAAACAATATTCAGAGAAACATAACGCTTAGCGGCGGGATCGATCTCACACCTGTCAGGCGCCATTGGTTTCTAGCCTGTGGACAAGGCAAGTTAGTCCCGCCTTAGACCACGCCGCCACAACGCTCGCCAGTCGCCACGATAGGCCATTACCTCAACTACTTGTACATGTATCTGGAAGACAACAATTGTCAAAGTCGGCTAAGCTAATTCTTAGATACAGCGCAAAATGCATAAAACAAAGGGAGAGTGGGAAAGGGGAGGAGAGTGAGGGTGAACCTTGATCTTTGAGAAAGTAAAAATACGATGGTCTATCATGCTTAGCGGTAGGTAAAAAATATGGGGGTGACGGATAGCGCAGTGGTTGTAGCACTCGCTACTGTGTCGCAAGTTAAGCAACGTCCAGTGCGGTTAGCACTTGGATGGGTGACTGCAAACCGTGAAGCGACAAATAACAACGCCCCCCAGTTGATTCAACTGTGATTGAGTACCTAATCTCTTAAGGGTGGGGAAGGTAAAGCAGCGAGGGAGAGAGATGGGCGTCACCCTCATTAAGCTGACCCAAGATAAGTGTGATCTCCAACGTCACGCTCCCCTACGGCCACAAGGCTAGGGGACCACCTTTACCTTTACCACCCTAAAAAAATATTCCCAAAGTAAAAAAAAAAGAAAAAAAAGAAAAAAAAGAAAAGGAATTTAGTTTAGAGTATTGTTGAGACTAGGCAACCAAAGTGTGTTGCACAAAAACGTAACATTGAGAGCAACGGTCGGATCGACTAACCGACAATTGGATTCCTGCAAAAGGATTTCCCATAAAAATAAACTCAACAAAATCGCTTCAGCATTTTTGTGAGATATTAAGTAAAACCTGTTTAACAACAAAATGAATCCAGTGACCTAGACCTGTGCGGTAGTGCCAGTGTGATGATGGCACGAGAAACAGGCCACTAACGTAGGTAAAGTCTGTGTAAAGTGTGGTCAACGTCCGTCCAGTGGTGCTTCAGATATGGCCTCCAACGCACCGTAAGAACGACATTTGGCTTGTTCTGATTTCCCCCTCACCCTCCTCCCCCCCCCCCACCGACTATTTTAAAGTGTTTCCAGATAAGTGTGCAATACCATTTAAAACATTGCCAGGGACATAATTTACGTTCATGCCAGATTTCGTAACAATTAGAGCAAAACAGTGGATTTCTTTTGAGTGACCGATACGTACACAGGTATATTCTCGATGTATTTTAGGCCTATATGAGATAATAAACACTTTTAATATAACCTTAACACACAGATACGTAGACAGGTATATTCTCGATGTAATTTAGGCCTACATAAAATAATAATAAAATTTATATAACCTTCACAAACAGATACGTAGACATGTATATTCTCGATGTAATTTAGGCCTAGGCCTACATAAGATAATAAACACTTGTTAAATAACCTTCACACAAATTTCGTTTTCATGCTATAATAAATCTTTGCACAGAATGTTATAGCTAATTACCATTCTCCACTAAACCGTTTATGATCAAGCCTATAATTAAACAATCACTCAGTTGTGTTCACCTTTTACGTTTACAACGTTTTAATTATTCTTTCGACTGTATCAACATGCCCGTGCAAATAGGGAAGCAACGTTTACGGCCCTCTTACTACCAGGGTCAATTGCTTACGGGCCTTTAAGGTGTAGACAGAGTGCTCCCCTCGTGTTGAGAACAAAGCGCGGGGACATGTGGTGGGTCCTTGCATTCGGAGGTGTAAACGAATGGATAGCACTCTCTCTCTCTCTCTCTCTCTCTCTCTCTCTCTCTCTCTCTCTCTCTCTCTCTCTCTCTCTCTCCCTCTCTCTCTCTCCTCTCTCTCTCTCTCTCTCTCTCTCTCTCTCTCTCTCTCTCTCTCAAACAAATGCAGAGTTACAAAAATAATGAATTAAACAGTGTGTCACACGTCTTCAATATCGCCCTTGACTAGCAAGTAAACAGATACAAATTGTATACTCCTTATTCATTCGGATGAGAGATTAAACCAAGGTCCAGTTTGAACACGCAAGCATCCCATCACACGGACGCTCACACCATTTGTGGATGAATGACAGTGACAAGAACACTTCCAGCATAGCACGAAGTCCCATTCCTCCCCAGTCGTTCAAGAACGCTCAATTGTCTGGGGCGTTACCCCCGTTGGGGTACCGGGGGTTTCAGTATAAATAGTATCCCCACTTTCTGGAAATTTAGTGCTTTAAATTCCCACTGTCGCTGTCTTTCTCCTTTGTTCTTTCTCATTCCTGCTCTTTTCTATCAATCTGCTATACTATCGTCTTCTTCGCTAGACCAGTCTCCTACCTTTTTTCTTGAAAACTCTTCCGGGACAAGACTCCTTGTTTGTGTATGAGGTCTGTTGGATCAGCATGGGAATATTGGACGCTTTCTGCCAGGTGGTCACTAGGGCTTCCAATGATGTTATTATTTAGCAATGTAGGCATTTTATATGTATGTCTTTTGTTGATAATTTATAATGTTTGTATTCTTTTTTTTTTTTTAAACGGGGGTTCGATAAGTTGGGGTGAAGCCTCAGCCGTCTCCTGCGTGGGATGTCTTTATTGTAAAGTGACTGGCTGGTGGAGAGCTTTCGGTTTTACCACTTGGGTTGTTTCAGCAGATCTTTTGTGCGGATCGGGGTTGTCCGGTCCTGATTTGGCTCGGAAGAGTCCGCTGGACCTAAAGCAATAATAATGTAATGTAATGTCTGGGGCGTTAGACGGTACGCATCTAGCAGTAAGCAGCAAGTTGGTGCCTTGTGCCGCTTGCATTATATATCATTTTCTCAGCAAGCGCCTTGAGCAGCTCTTCGTATGTCAACTATTGGAGAGAGAGAGAGTGAGAGAGAGAGAGAGCCAGTCCGTCTATCCTTATCAGGAAATGTGAAGGGTCTGCTTACACTTCTCTCAAGGGGCGTAATCCCGATTTATGGACAAGTGGAACACGAGCGTTATCTGCCCATGCAAGTTCGCTGTGCCTTTGGATCAGACAGTGTTGTAGTTGTAAAACTTTTCTGTGAGTTGTACACGTTTTTCAGTTCTAATGACTTTGATGATAAAAGAGGAGGCAGGGATAGCTCAGTGGTCAGAGCGCACGACTTGTGTGAGTGCGTCTTGGGCGACGTGGGTTCGAATCCTGACTTCAGCAACCTATTTTGTGATTGCTGGATATTACGGGGCCAGCGCCTTGAGAAGCTCTCTGAGCTTGTAAGTGCGCTATATAAGAGAAATATCTTTAAAAGATTTAAAGCAGGGAGGTGGACTTTGTAGTAAGAGGTGATGGGGCATTATGAAGAAAGAGATGGAGAGTGAAGAGAATGCCTCGGGCGGCTTGAGTTAGATCCTCTATCGGCCAGCGCCTTTAGCAGCTCTTGAGCTGAAAAAGCACTATATAAGAACGATTAAAATATAAGAAAATGAAAAACAAGATGGCACACATAGCCAAAAAAAAGAGCATTTTCAAAAGTATCAATTTTCTTAGCAGCGTTGTGATTGGGCTTTCACCTAACGAAGCAGACAGAAAACACGGAGAGATAGGCCACTGTCTGAACAATCTGCAAGCACACAGTTATTAAAAGTCGACATAGCCAATATTTAGAAAACCGCGCAAAACGTGTTTAGTAAATGGTAAATAGTGAATAATAATAATAATAATAATAATATTAATAATAATAATAATAATAATAATAATAATAATAATAATAATAATAATAATAATATTATTATTATTATTATTATTATTATTATTCACTATTTACCATTTACTAAACACGTTTTGCGCGGTTTTATTATTATTATTATTATTATTATTATTATTATTATTATTATATTAGTAGTAGTAGTAGTAGTAGTAGTAGTAGTAGTAGTAGTAGTAGTAGTAGTAGTAGTAGTAGTAGTATTTTTAAGGCCTCTTCGGATGTAGGGCACACTGGATCGGTGTATATGAGGATGGCATGCACACACACACACACATATTCACACACACATACGCACACACACATATACGCGTGCACACACCCACGCACGCACACACACACACCCGCACACACACACTGACAATATCACCATATATTGGTGCAGTACTGGGAGTATTGCTTAAAGAGATACGTTTTGAGGTTGGGCTTGATCTTGACCTTTGAGAAAGTACCAACACGAATGATCTGCTTGGCAATTGTTGAAGAATCCGTAAAATAAAAATGAAGATTTTCGGAGAAGTTATTCTTGAGATAAAGCCAAACGATCGACGGACCGACAAAAACACATTTGTCTGGAAACACAAAAAGAGAAACCTGAAGGTTTATGCGAGCATGTTTGGGGGCCCAACAAGAGAGAAGGACGAGGAGGAGAAAGACTATGGAAAAAAGGACGGAGGGGGGGGGAGGGCAAGGGCGGGGGGAGGGGGGGAGAAATGAAAGGGAAAATATCAAGACATTTAAACAGGACTTACTTATTCTCGGCACTAAGCAATCAAAGCAACCCAAAACGTTTTTTCGTGTCAACATGTAGCAGGATTGTTTTCGATAATTGAATGGTCACAATCATTGTCCTGCCCGCCCAATTAATTCACGGATACCACTGTGACAGCCTTTCAGACTGGATAGAAAATAGCTAGCTGTGCGAGCACCATTTATTAGGATAAGCCCCGTGTTCCTCCAGGTCAATGTTCCCTCTCGTCTTTTCCTTTTACCCCCTCCTTCCACCAACCCCTCTTATTGCCCACTCTCACCTCACCTCCCTCCCCCCACCCTTCAAAAAGAAGTTCTCTTTCGGTTTCACTGCACTACAACTAGGCGCCATCCACTCGAAGAACTGCGAGTAACCACCCTAGATTGAAAGGGTGGGTAATTAAGACGGTGTGAAGTCAGGCATGTTCCATTTAGATATTATTTTTTGTCGACGTTGCATAACAGTTAACACTCTATGTAACGGTTCTGTTGGGCTAAGTGGAGCTCCCTGGTCTAAAAGGCGTCTGGCTGAAAATAGCTCGGTAACACTACATTTGGTAGTTTGCTGGTTCGCTGAGCAAGTGACTAGGTTTCGTTTCTTGTTGGCCACAAGACACTTGTTTTCTCCAGAGGAAACGACTTTTTGTAAGGACTTTTTATTCGGTGTTTACTCCCATCCTCGGTTGTCGCAGCGGCACGTTAAAGATCCCAGCTCATTGTGTCAAAGGTTCATAAGGGAAAGGCTCAACCTCGCTATAAAGTCACACTCGAGTCATTCAAGAAATAAGAGTGTGTGATTGCGCTCCTCTCTCTGTCTCTATCTTTGTCTGTTCCTTCCTTTCTCCTTTCCTCCCTCCCTCTCTCTCTCTCTCTCTCTCTCTCTCTCTCGTGTGTGTGTGTGAGAGTGTGTGTGTGTAACTTTGTGTTTATTTCTTCCCATTGTACACCCCCTCCCCAAACTGTATGGGCCGGAGACCTAATAAAAACTGTCAAAAGTCTCTCTCTCTCTCTCTCTCTCTCTCTCTCTCTCTCTCTCTCTCTCTCTCTCTCTCTCTCTCTCTCCACCTTCATTCACGCGTGTATATCTGTAACAGCGCGGAAGATCAAAGCTCCACTTAAAATGTGACTTTGTCATTTTCAAACAGTTTGCACCCTGTGGGGACGTCTCAGTGGATATAATCTTGCACTGCATACTCACACACGCATATTTGCACATCAGAACTGGGTTTATTTAGAATGTAGGAACCGGAAAGTGTTTTTTTTATGACGGAAAGAGCGCAAATATGATTTTAAAAATGTAAGAATCCGATTCTAAAAATTAGCTCTTCCCCTCTTTTAAATTTTTTGTTTAAGTGCCCGAGCGGGGGCTGGATTTTTTCCGTCCCGGAAAGAGCACTCCCTTGTACTAAAAACACTCTCATGCACTACAACTGCACTCCCATGATTTATAAGAGCATTCCCGTGTACTTGAAAAAAGTGGGTCCTGGAAAAATGTGGGTTCCTAGCAAATGAGCTCATTTGTAGCTAAGAAAGACAAGGTCTGACACCCATTTGCGCGTTTATGCAAGTGCGCGCGCACACACACACACACACACGCACGCACACAGAAGAGAGAGAGAGTTAATAAGTGACACAACTTACGAACATATACACATCTTCTTTCACATATCCGCTCTCTCACATAATTATGTCCGCAGCACATACAAACATGACACACTCATACACACACAGCCGAGGGTACACAGTATTATTATGACTTTCCTGAAACGCCACATACGTTGTGCTGACAATGGGTCATATTTCGTCCCCTTTTAAAGTACTTTTTAAGTGTTCGAACCCTAACCCTAACCCAGCCTTAACCCTAACGGATCATTGTTCTGACGTCAAAACAAGTAGGTCTGTCAAAACAAGTTATGTAGTGGTTCACTGGTTTGTCCAGATAACACCGTGTAAACATGCCCCCTCCTTCCCCCTCCCCCCCCACACACAAATCTCAGATAAATGGGGTTAGGGACCTAAATCAACACTGAACCACTAGAGTACTGCTAAGATGGGCAATGAAAAATGGCTACTTTTATCTTAATTACCACGGGATTGGGACCTGGATGGTCGATGTGCCAGGTGAACGCTCTACCGCTGAGTTAGGGCGGTGGGTTATCGTAGGCACTGTCAAAGATTCCGCCCACACGTTAGCAGGTAAATCTTGTATAGTAGGCAGATTACCACACGCGTATCGCCAATATTTGATTTTGCATGAGGTCCCGTCTGACCTACCGATTCAATCGCACAATGTATTCCATGCGACGCAATCTCAGAACTAATTACACGAAGCAATCGGCCATACTCTAATATTAATTACATACAACAGAGGCTGAGTTTGGTTTTCGCTGCGGCTGGCTCATTCAGACACAATTTGAGCCAAACCAAATGGTCTGGTAAATATGTATGATGAGGGCTTTTTAGCCCAATTTTATTGTCCTTAACGCTCATGCAATAGGACGTTAAGCATCGTTTTTCGTTCGTTCAACAATCTCGAAGTCCCCTATGCGCCGGTGTGTCGGGGGACGTTAATCTACAAGACAACAATCTCATTTTTGATATGATGATGATGGTCATTGTTGTCAGGGTGGCGACGTGGTGATCGTCCTTAACGCTCATGCAATAGGACGTTAAGCATCGTTTTCCGTTCCGTTCCGATCCCGGATAGAGGGGCCGGGTAGCTCAGTTGGTAAGAGCGTCTAGCTAGTAACCGAAAGGTCGCTGGTTCGAATCCCGGATTGGTCAACATGTGATCATATTATTTTCCCCTTTACCAACAACTGGCCCGCTTTTACACCAATTTTGATAATTGCCCTCTTTGTGATGGTAAAGGTCATGGTCCTAAGCAATGTCCCCTTCGAAATAGTCAAAACTCTTGCCCTGTTTCCAACATTGGTGGTCATACTAGAAAAGCTTGTCCCTTTGTTGTAAGGAAAGCCACAGCTTCAGATGATAAGACTAATAAATCAAGCTCTGGTTGTGCAGTTGTCCCTGTAGACTCTGAAGTTGTTTGTTCTGTTTTTGATCAGACACCTGGTCACTTGCATTTAGAAGTTGGTTCTGTAAATTCTACTGCTTGCTCAGTTCTGCGAGACACAGGTGCTACCATTTGTGGTGTTCGAAAACGTTTGGTTTCTGATGAGCAGTATGTACCAGGTACTGTTCGTTGTAAAACTTTTGGTGGAGAGATAAACATTTATCAGCAGGCTAAAGTTGTTGTTTCTTGTCCATATTTTGTTGGAGAGTTGGTTTGTTGTGTTCTTGAGGATCCAGTTGCTGACTTGATTGTAGGAAATATTCCAGGTTTGATTGTTCAGCAGACCCAAGATACCAAAGTTGCTGCTGCTGCTGATGTTCCTGTTGCTGCTTTCACTACTCGTGCTCAGGCTAGGAAGCAGGATCTCCCGCACAAACCTCTTGTCACTGTGTGCGATGACTTGAAGGTCACTCGTGTTGAACTTATTCAGTTGCAGAAAGGTGATGCTACTTTGCAAGGTTGTTTTAAGTTAGCTGTTTCAGGTGAAGAAAAGGTTGTTGGTTCTGCTACTTATACTTTTTATTTTAAAGATGATATTTTGTACAGAAGGTATCAGAAATCCAAGGGTATTTTGCATCAGGTTGTCGTTCCTGAAAAACTTCGTACTTCAGTCATGATTGCTGCGCATGATCAACTTTTGGCAGGTCATTGTGGAGTTCGTAGAACTTTGACTAGGATTTTGTCCCAATTCTTTTGGCCTGGTGTTTCTGCTGATGTGAGTGCTTATGTTCACACTTGTGACATTTGCCAGAAGACAATTTCAAAAGGAAAAGTTCCCCCTGTTCCTTTGGCGACTATGCCTCTTATCTCGACTCCATTCGAGAGGGTCGCTATTGATCTAGTTGGGCCTTTGTCTCCTCCATCTGTTGAAGGTCACAGATATATTCTGACTTTGATTGATTTGGCTACTAGGTTTCCCGAAGCTGTTCCTATGAAAGACATTTCTTCTGTTGCAGTTGCTGAAGCTTTGATGAGTATTTTTTCAAGGTTGGGTTTTCCCAAGGAAATTCTTTCAGATCAAGGTTCTCAGTTCAACTCAGATTTGATTAAACAGTTTCATGCTTTGTGTGGTACTCAAGCCATACGTACTTCGCCCTACCATCCTCAAGCAAATGGTACTGTTGAACGGTTTCATGGCACTCTGAAATCTATGCTTCGAAAGGTTGTTCATTCTCAACCTAAAGCTTGGCATCGCTATCTTCCTGCATTGCTCTTCGCATGTAGAGAGTTGCCGTCAGAAAGTACAGGTTTCAGTCCTTTTGAACTGATGTTCGGTCGCAAACCGAGAGGTCCCATTTCTCTCATTGCTGATTTCTGGACCGAAGATCACAACTCTAGTGATACATCAGCGAAGCCATTGTACAATTACCTCTTTGACCTGAAGAATATTATTTCTGAAGTTTGTGAAATTGCTTCCCAAAACTCTGCAGATTCGTCTGTCAAGAACAAAAGGTACTTTGATCGTCGTGCAAAGGCACGCACTTTTTCTGTCCATGATGAGGTACTTGTTCTTCTCCCCACTGACTCTAACAAACTTCTTATGACATGGTCAGGTCCTTATTTTGTACAGGAATGTCTTCATCCAGATTATAGGATTCTTGTGAAGGGAAAGTCGAAGATTTTCCATGCAAACATGCTCAAACGATATCTTCGTCGTGTTGATGCTGCTGTTGGTATTGTTGAGGATTCTACACGGTTGTCAACAGGTGTTTTAGTTGACTGGTCTTCCATTTCTACTTTTTTGCTTTCAGATGTCGAGGATGTTGGACCTCAGTGTGATGTTCCTCATGCTGACGTTTCAGATTGGCATACTGTCCCATCAGTGGCTATTGGTGTTGTCCAAGATGATGATGATGTTGGTGGTCTTCCCACTATTCCTCTCATGTTGTCGTCTGTCAATGACGAGGACATTTCAAAGATCGATTTTAACAACGACCTCTCTGATTCTGATGGTCAGTCCCTGTATTCAATGTTTGCAGATTTTCCTACGGTGTTGACATCGAGACCCGGTGCATTCAATGGAAATCTATTCCTTGACGTCAAACTTACGACTGATGTTCCAGTTCGTCGACGGGCTTATGATTTACCTTTCTCTTCTAAGCAGGTAGTGGTAAGAGAGATTCAAGCCATGCTTGATCTGGGTGTGATTGAGAAGTCAAAGTCTGCATATTCATCACCTGTTGTCCTGGTTCAGAAAAAAGATGGTGCTTGTAGGTTTTGCATTGACTACAGAGCCCTCAACAAGATTACAGTTTTTGATGCTGAGCCCATTCCAGATGTGGACGAGTTGTTCACAAGGCTTGCGAACAGTACGTTTTTCACACGTATTGATCTTTCTAAGGGCTACTGGCAGATTGTTGTCAGCCCGGTGGATCGTCACAAGACGGCGTTCGCAACGCACATTGGTCTCTACCAATGGATCAGGATGCCTTTTGGTTTGGTTTCTGCTCCAGCAGTGTTTGCCCGGATGATGAGGATGCTAGAACTTGATGAGGCCAATTCTATGAATTTCTTTGACGATGTTTTGGTTCATAGTGCTACTTTCCAAGATCATCTTGTGCATGTTAGAGAAGTTTTAAACAAGCTGCTTCACTACAACTTGACTGCAAGACCAGCTAAGATCGCGTCTGGCTACAAGAGTCTTGAGTTTCTTGGACATGTGGTGGGAGAGGGGATGCTGCGTCCAGAAAAGAAAAAGATAGAAAAGATTTTGGCTATCCCGACTCCGACTACCAGAAAGCAGGTCCGTTCCCTGTTAGGGCTGTTAAGTTTTTATAGACGATATGTCCCTGCTTTCGCAACCATCACTGCTCCCATTACAGATCTCACAAAGGAGACGAAAGCGCGCACAATTGCGTGGACTCCTGCTTGTGAGGAAGCGTTGGTTAAGATCAGACACATTTTTTCTTCTGCGCCTGTTCTTCAGTTACCTAGGCTGGACCAACCTTTCATTTTGCGCACGGATGCTAGTTCTACTGGCTTGGGTGCTGTGCTGCTTCAGGAGTTGGAGGAAACTCTTCACCCCGTGTCGTTTGCGAGCAGAAAGTTGCTCGACAGAGAAACCCGATATAGCACGATAGAAAGGGAATGTTTGGCTATTGTTTGGGCTATTTCGAAATTTTCCAAATTTCTCTGGGGGGGTTGACTTCGTCCTTCAGACTGATCACAGACCGCTGACGTACTTGCATACAAGTCGCTTTAAGAATTCCCGCATCATGCGTTGGTCTTTGTCCTTACAAGAGTTCAGATTCACTCTTGAACCACTTCCAGGTACACAGAATGTGTTCGCGGATCTGTTGTCACGTGCTGATCGTGATCAATCGGTTCCATAGATCAAGGTTTCGTGGTCGTTGCTGTGTTTTGACATTATCCTCAGAACTTGTAAAAAATAACCTCGGTCGGTTCTTTTTTTCTTTGGGAGGGGGGTAGTGTAACGAACGCGTTTTGTACGCAGTTATATAGAAAGACGTTATGACGTCACTGTGTGTTCCGGTAGAAATTATAATTTAGTTTCTGAGCTGTTGTTAGATCAGAGACTATACATCAGCCTAAGCGAGAGGACATTTTCGTGGGTGCTCTGGAAAGACCTGATTCTTTAGGACTTTAGCTGTATAAGAATACAGGTATTTAATATTATTATTATTATTATTAGTGGTATTTATAATGAACTGCTAAGCTATCCTTACGAAGAAGGAAGAGTGTTGCTTTTTATGAATTAGTACGTTTAGGGTACAGAAGAACCCATGTTTGAAAACAAAGTTCGATAACTCGTGTCAATATTTATTTGATCATGTGTATACATGTATGTGTGACTCAGTTTGTAATTATGATGCCATTTTTATATTCATTCATATGTGAAGATATGGGGCTGAAATAGGAACGTATTTCAGTTGTGTAATTTGTATATCTATTGATGAATGAATGGGTATAAATATGTTATAAAATGAAGGTGAGCTGTGTTTGTAATATTTGGCTCATAGTCCATTGTGTGTAGCCTATGCAATGTGTGTAAAGTGGCTATACTAGGTATTGTCACAGGAATGGTGACAGTAGTGATTGTAGTGTTGTGGTGGCGTGTAGAGACATTCTACAAAGGGAAATGATCCTTACTCAATGTGAGCTATAAAGACATACAGTCTCTTTAAGGATAAGAGCAAAAATTTACGATTGTGTACATGTTGTATACAGCGGGGCGGTTACGGAGCAAAGAACCCCTGATGTGCGGCGGATGGGTCTGGTCCACGTGACACATCTACATAACTGGATGTGGACGCCATCATCGCCGTAGCTCTCCTTCTGCATCATCACTGGGGCAGACGTGCAACAACGGTGCAGTAGTAAACCTCCGGATCTACGCCACGAAGACAACTGCAGCGTCTTCAGTGTGTGGCTGTGACCCCAGCGTCGGCTGTGAATTACGCGCTGGGAGTGTTTGATCCGCGAAATACGGTCAGTAGGCCTAAATAAGAACTGTGAAATTTAGAATATCTGAATCATCGAAATGAAGTCTGTGCTTCGATGCTAATGGAAAAGATAAGAGTCGAGTGACGTCCTTAGAATCGGAAAACGACTCCTACTAGTGCTGAATTCTGAGAGAAACTGTGTACACTTATAAAAGAAAGGACTGCGTGAACGTACTTAGTAAACGGTGTGCACTCATCAACTTGACTGGGTGAAAGTATTACATTAACTGTGTGCACTTATTTATCAGCTGTGTGATTCATTTATATGCTGGAACTGGAAGTAATTGTATGATTTGATGTGTCTGTGAATTTAATGTATATGTAAATGGTTTAATGTGTATGATCATGTTTGAATGAGAAATAGTATAACAGAAGGGCAAAGAGAAACAATTGTGTAGACTTTGTCCTTGTCTGAAAGCATGTGTGTGGTGAAGGATGAGAAGTTAAAGTAAACAGAGATAGAACACACTCCTTTATACTGAGCGTCAGACAGCCCCACCCACACACTCATTCAATACACCATAAGTAGTTATGAGTATATTTATTTAGATTATAATACACAAAAACCGTCCGTTACACAGTATAAATCGGTCCAGTAGTCACCTATATGCGAAAGTGTCGTGTGACTATAATCTACAAACAACAACAACAACAATCCCGGATTTGTAAAGATCCGTAGGATCTCATCTTTGATATGATGATAATCATTATTGTCAGGGTGGCGACGTGGTGATCGTCCTTAACGCTGATGCAATAGGACGTTAAGCTTCGTTGTTCCTCCTCCCGGATTTGTTCCCTATACGCATTGTGTCCGGGGACGTTAATCTACCATAACATAACATAACATCCCGGATTGGTCAACGTGTGATCATATTATTTTCCCTTTTACCAACAACTGGCCCGCTGGTGTCAGTATAAATCGGTCCAGTAGTCACCTATACGCGAAAGTGTCGTGTGACTATAATCTACAAACAACAACAACAACATCCTGTAGTGTCTCCCTTATACGCTCAGGTGTCTGGGGACATTAATTTATCTAACATCCTGTAGTGCTCCCCTATATGCGAAAGTGTCCGGGGATGTTAATCTATACTGTAATGCCCCCTTATACGCTCATGTGTCCGGGGACGTTAATCTAATCTTAGTGCTCTCCCTTGATGCTACGTACATGCTGTAAAAGCTAAGGCGAGTTCGAGTACAAGAACTTCGGAGAGAGAGAGAGTGAGAGAGAGAGAGAGAGAGAGAGAGAGAGAGAGAGAGAGAGAGAGAGAGAGAGAGAGAGAGACGTAAGACGTAAGACGTAAGACGTAAGACGTAAGACATTTTATTGCGTAAACAACAATGTTCATTGCAATGGGAGATGGGATTACAATAAAACGTAAAACATACCATAAAGTTTTACATATATAAACAAATAAATTTAAAATTAAAATGTAAAAAAAAAAAAAATAAAAAAATAAAAAATAAATAAATAAATAAATAAATTAATTAATAAATTTATAAATTAAAAAAAATTAAATTAAAAAAAAAATCCTCCATGTTTACTATAGGATTTTACAACAGAAATAAATTTCATAAAAATATATAAATATAATTAATAAATAGTCTAAAACAATGTTATAAAACTGCCGTAAGATAAACCGAACACTCTAGTAAATCACCTTCAAAACACCAACAACACCAACACAACCTGCTAATTACAATAAAATTAATTAACCAAATCAGCAAATAATAAATCATACATACATAAGACTGATTAATTAACCAACCATTTAATAATTCAATAAATGTATAAAGAATAAAAAATATGCACAAAATGATACCATCTATACAATTAGTCTTACACATTAGTAATTAAAATATAGAAGCAAACTTCCTGCAGGTTTACCTTTATACACTACTACTGCATCTTCTCTAATATACACAATCCCTTACGATAAAGTATTGTATATGCAGTATCAGCACATTTTTACTGTATATGCTTATCATTGTTCATGAATTAATCGTTTTCTCTTCTGAAAGACTTTGTACAGGAATTGTGAAAGGCCTAGTACAGAGTGTTCGTCGTCTCTGGACATCACTAGCGCTGCATCAGCTGCCGCCGGTTCAGATCCATTCAGAATCTGCAAGTCCACCCGAAATTCAGTATAGGAATTGCATCTAAACAGTACGTGTTCCTCTGACTCTATTTCTCGTTTACAATTTGGGCAGAGAAGCTGATGCGGAGCAATATTTTCTGTATAACGTAATCTGTGCATATTTATGGGCGATATTCCCAGTCTAAATTGTACATAACAGTCTCTAAAACATCTTTTTTGTTTATAATTAACATAAAACACATTTAAAGGAAGAATAAAATGTAAATCGTTCTTTTGACTGCACCTCATCATGCCATGACTGTACAAACTGATCAGTGAGTCTCTGTCTAAAAGCTCTAAGAAACCATCCTACGTCCCCCACCCCCTGCTGCATCCACACATGGCCAAAGCCGTTTCTGTACAGCAACAACCGGACATGAAACGCCCACGTCTGCTGCCCGTTCTCCTGCAAACGCAACAGCATGTCATACACTTTTCCTGGCAATCTGTCTTCGGGAAGACTCAGGACCCTAAGCCAAAATTTCACACATCTCACAGCAGTAAAAATAAATATTGGGAACCTGCCTACATCACCCAAGACCATAGTATTAGGTGTCTGACCACCTACATTTAAAAGTTTCTTGCACGCAAAAAGATGTACTTTCTCCAAAACTTCAAATCGTTGATAACCCCACATTTCCGATCCGTACGTTAAAACAGGTAAGATCTGGGCATCATAAATCTTGAAGAATACGTTAAAGTCAGTAGTTCCCAGCTTCCAAAGACACCTTAAAATCTGCACTGTTCTTGTTTTAGCTTTACTTGCAAGTTCCGAAACGGCTTGTGTCAGAGACAGCTTGGTTGTAAAAAGCAAGCCAAGGTACCTGTAGCTATTTACAACTTCAATTCTCTGGTCCCCATACCACCACTTTTCATTGACTCCCAGGAATCCTCCTTTTCTAAAGACTATGACTTTAGTTTTGCTTAAATTAACTGACATGGAAAACCTGTCTGCAAACTGCTTTAAAATGTTGATCTGTGTCTGAAGACCCTTAGCGCAGTAAGAGGTAAGGGCCACGTCATCAGCAAACAAGATTATCAAAACCTGGATAATGTCTGGTGGCAACTGGACTCCAAATCTACCATTTTGTGCAATGTCCAGAGCTAGTTCGTTGATTAAGAAGGAAAATAATGTAGGGGACAATACACATCCCTGCCGGACCCCATTGGGACACTCAAAAAAATCAGTTAGATCAGTCGGACATCTGACACATGATTTCACATTAGCGTACATACTCTGCAGGATTCTCAACATTTTCCCGCCAACCCCAATCCTCCTCAGAACGTTCCACAGTGAATTACGGTTTATTTTATCGAACGCCTTTTGGAAATCAACGAAACACACGTACAACTTTCCTGATAGTTTAGTCAAGTATCTTTGAACAAGGCCGTATAGAATAAAGATGTTGTCCATAGTCGAGTATCCAGTGCGGAAGCCGCCTTGTTCTTCTGCTATCTTGTGATTTTCATCTGCCCATTGCGTCAATCTTTTATTTAGAATATGTGCGAATACTTTACCCAGTATGCTTAAAAGTGACACACCACGGTAGTTATTTGGAACGTTTTTGTCTCCACTTTTGTGTAATGGAACAATTATTGCACCGGTCCACGCAGCTGGGTACTTTCCAGTGTCTAGAATGTGATTAAAGAGTCTCTCTAAAAATGGTAGGGTCGTCTCCAGTGCTTGCTTTAACATCTCTGCCAGCAAACCATCAGGACCAGGAGCTTTACAGGCCTTAAGGTGGTTCACCGCATTTCTGATTTCATCAGCTATTATCCTGCAGTCCAAATCTTCAATACTTGCTGGTTCTACAATATCATCCAATATGTGATTATCATCAACACCCGTCTGACTGAACACATCTTTAAAGTGCAGGAACCACTCCTCTCGTGTGATGGTAGGTTGTGGCTGAGATCTGCGATTAATGGATTTCACTTCCCTCCAGAACAGCCTAGAATCATTCGCTTTCTCCACCAAACTGGCCGCCTTCTGTAGTTTGTAACTAGAGCATTTATCTTTCAGCAGCTGTCTGTATGTTCTTCGGCTCTTGATGTACTGAGCGCGGTTAAGACTTTTTTCATCCGTATTGTTTGCCCGTTTAAATTTCCTCCACCATTTTCTTGTTTGCCTCTTGAACGTCTTACATTCGCAGTCAAACCAAGGACTTGATCTAGGCCCGATGTAGATACGTTTTTGCATGCAATCTGCAGCGTGCATGAGACCTTCGTTAAAAGTGTTCAGTGCTTCGTCTAGTGATGTCTCCAGAAGCTGTCCTGCCCGATTCAATGCAGCAATAAAATGTTCTCCCTTAAGAGCCTCCGAAAAGTCTGAAGCCAGATTTTCCTGCCAAACTAGTTTTTGCTTAAATTTAGTCTTTGGAGACTCTTCTCTTGTGCCTTCATGATTACCCACCGTCAGAGAGACGGGTAAATGGCTAGACTCAAGCCTTTCCATCACTTCTAGCTTTGACACTCTCTTGAACAGGTCCACCGTGCTGATGTAGTAGTCAACGACGCTGCTACCCTCGTTACAGACGTAAGTACAAGTACCCTGTTCGTCACCTTTACACACGCCGTTCAAGATCATCAACCTGTAAGCATTGCATAACTCTAGCAACATCCTACCAAATGTGTTGGTCACCTGATCTTGTGATTGTCTTTGACCATATGTCTCAGCCTGGACAAACTCCTCCACATTACCGTCCTCATCCTCCAAACAACTGTTGAAGGTACCAGTCCTACTGTTCAAGTCTCCACATATCATAATGTCGACGTCCCCCAAACGTTCAATACAATCCAGGAGGTAGTGCTCAATGACAGCAAGTACGTTTTGCCTATCAATACTGTAGTACGGTGAGCCTTGCGGGCACACGTAGCCAGCACAGATAACAACATGGTTTGGTGTTGAGAACATGGTCTTGTCGCATTTAAGGAAAATCACGTTGTCGTGGGTCAAGTCTAGAGCTTGAACTTGGAATTCAAACGCCTTCCTCACCAACACCAAAACTCCCCCACTTGGCCTACCTTGGTAACTAAGCTTTAGTGCAGGTCTTGAAAAATGTGTATACTCACTAAAGCAATCTAGGGGTGTTGTGTACAAGAGAAACGTTTCCGTGAAGCAGATAATGTCAAACGACTTGACGAAGTTCAGCCACTCTGCATCAGAGAGTTTTGATAAGATACCTTCAATGTTCCAGTTGAGAAGACGTATACATTTATCACCATTTGTGTTTGCAGTTATTGTGTGATGTGTGACGCGATCAACCTCGTCTATTGAATCTAAGACACTATCTACTGACGAGGCTGAATCAGAAACTTCCAGTCAATTCTGCTCACTACCTTGCTGCCTCACACTACCGCATCCGTCATCCCGGTCATCATCCGGTGTCACCCTAGTGTCTGCTTGTGTTATTTCTAGCTGTTTTTCCTGTGTGGTTTCTATTTCCATGTCATCCATCACTTCCGTCGATGTTCCATCTCGCCTGTCATTGTCCTTGTCTCTGGAGCCACCACAACGCTTCAGCGGACTACCACGGCCTCTTCCGCGGAGAGCACCCCGATTCATGTTTGTGTTAAGTCCCAAGGCGTCATTCGCATGACCTCCAAGAGCTCCAGAGTAAGCGAACTGCCTGATTCTGGCCTGGATAGCGGTCAAGCTATTGCCACCCGTCGCATCAACAGAAGTAACTCTACATGTGTCATGCAGCGAGTTCCCAGCACTATTTCCTGAACTGCTGACAGCCTGCGGCGACGACTCGCGTGACGCGCTGGCGGTCAAATAAGTATCATGAGGACTACAAGATGGTTCACGTAGAGTGCAGTCATTTCGGCGTCTGGCGCCGAACAGTGTTGCCTTTACTGATGGCGCGCCCTCCTGACTTGTGCATCTCTCTTTACTCCGATCCCCTTGCCAGTGCGAAATGCCTGCTTCTGACTGATTCCTTCTGTGTTGTGATAGTCTTCTTTCGGATTGTTTTCTATTTTTCTCTCGCTTGGTGCCGACTGCGACATCACGCTCATTGTGATCTTCACGTTGGTCTCCACTCCACTGCCCTGTGCTATCATTGTACCGTCCCTCGTCCCACCGCTTCTTGGGTCTTGGACTCAGCTTTGTGTACTGTTTTGTGTTAAGATCATAGGTAAAAGCGCCGGTGTCTGTGATAAGCTTATCATTTTTTAGGTTCGCTTTAATGCCATCCTCCCGGAACCGTTTCATCAGAGGGACCAGACCCGCTCGTTTCTGGCGAATTTTCTCAGGAAAGTCCTCCCTCACATATATCTGAGACTTGAAAGCTGCCAAATTCCTGCAATGGCTCAGCACCTCGTCGCGCTGCCTGAGTGACTGAAACGTCACCAGTATAGCCGCACCGATACGTCTCGCCCTCTCGATGTGGATGGGGTCCCTCAGTTTCATGTCCCTTGTGATGATCGCCCGAATTTTGTCTTCGCACATGCTCCATGTTTCGCCAAACACCCACGGGATGCCAAAGAACAGAAGATTTCTGCGCTGTACTTCAGATTCAAGGAGCATAATTTTGGTGTCCATAAAAGTGATTTCCTCTTTTAGATCTTCTGTTTGTTTTTCAAGTCCCTTGCACTTTTCGTCTACAGCATCGACGTCAAGTCGGAGCACGTTTTGGTTGTCTTCAAGGTCGGTGATACGGGTTACAACTGTTCTCTCAACAGCCTGCAACCTGTCTCCAATGCTTCTGCCCATGTCGCTGCTCGAGTGTTCGAGTCCACCCACACGCTGTGATAGTGCCGTGATTTCTCTAGATAAGTCGTTGACAGCAGAGCACAACCTATCCATCTGATTCTGGCCCGGTTCTTCATGGTCGGCGCAATCCGTGTTCCGCTGTCGTTGTCTAGTCACAGGCCCTGGGTTTGGCTCCACTCCAGCCATCAGCAACATCAACAACAATGTGGTCACTGCGACCTTAGCCGCAAAGCTAGTTATTCGTAACCCATTGATACGATTAGCAGCAATATGTGCGTTACGTCGTAGTATTCTGAGCAGTACTCCAATAAAAAGTCCAATTCTCGCCCTGTAGGCAGCCAAGGAGTGATCCATTTACCTGGATGTTTACTGGCCTACTTAGACGAGGGTGAGCAGTCACTCACTAAGTCACAACACCATGCACTTTTTTACTGACTGACAGCTACATCTGGCCAATGAGAAAACTCCTTTTTTGCAAGCCACAATTCACAACTGGCCTTCAAAGATCCTTCTTTGCTATCTGTAAATTGCTAATTAGCAATTATCTCCTCCCAGGTAGAAAGTTCAATCAAAACAATTTGTCCATCGTGGTCAGCACACCTTTACACTACTGTCTGCTAAAAATCGCCAACGTCCATCATGTATTTCCAGCCGAAATCAGGGATGAACTGAGAGCGCCGTGTTCACACGTCTTATCACTAGCCAGTCGAGCGAGGAGAGCCCGAGAGAGAGAGAGAGAGAGAGAGAGAGAGAGAGAGAGAGAGAGAGAGAGAGAGAGAGAGAGAGAGAGAGAAGATTGGGCAATCGGTAGGCCTGACCGGGGCTATAGGCGTAGGCGCTTTGAGATTAGATCTTCTGAGACCTCCCCAACTCTGTTAACACATACAATTTCCGTAATTAATCCCCCCCCCTCTCTCTCTCCCTCTCCCGTTGTTTTCTTTTTTTTTAAACCCCGCTGTTTAGTGTTCTTAAGGCACCATTGTGTCTGTTGCCGATATCACACATTCCTGACTAAATCTATTATGGTCTGTTGTAAAGGAGGTCTATATCGGCAATTGTTGTTGGCCACTGAAACACTTTTTTGTTATCGAGAACGAATAATTTGAAATATGCCGTTATTAAAACGGCAGAAAACGCGGTGGTCGATGAAAAAAAAAAGTAACTAAAATAATACTAATAATACTAATAATAATAATAATAATAATAATAATAATAATAATAATAATAATAATAATAATAATAATAATAATAATAATAATAGTGGTAGTAGTAGTAGTAGTAGTAGTAGTAGTAGTAGTAGTAGTAGTAGTAGTAGTAGTAGTAGTAGTAGTAGTAGTAGTATCATTATTATTATTATTAAAACAGAAGGTCATAAAACAACCAAAACAACCGAATTGTATTAAAAATACAGTTATGTAGTATATTTTACAAATTACTAACATTGAAAGTACTATACAAAATCCTATTATTATTTTAGAAATTATTTTAGAAATTATAAATATTATTAATAGTTTGATAACTAACGGTACTCAGGTGAACTTTTGCTGGATTCCATCACATTGTGGATTTCTTTATAACGATTGGGCTGATAATGCTGCTAAACTCGGTGCTTTAAATATTAACTCACAGGCAATAACGATACCATTATCGTCTAAAGAAATTCAAAATTCTATAGAAAATAAATTTGTGAAAGCGTTTAAATTCAATCTGAGTTATGATAAACCTTGTGGAATTACCAGATCAGTTTTAAGCATGGCACATAGAATAATACTAAATTCAATTAAAACAAAATATTGTAAAAATGTTAACTGCATATGTAATGAAAGTGTATCTTTGAAGCATGTATTACTTGAATGTAGTTACATTCGTCTTTTTTTGCCCACGGATTTACAAACTATGAGTTCTATTGATAACATCAGTTTTGCTGTGAGCGTTAGATTGGCCAAAGCTTTAATTGATTCTCCAGTAGCTCGGTTCATTTGATTAGTTAATTTAATTTAATTTAATGTGGTGTGTGAGTGCGCATGTATGCGTGCATGTGTGAATGCGTGTGTGAATATGAATGTGCGTCTTATCATTTTGATGAAGAAGACGTTAATAAAACAACCAACCAACCAACCAACAAAATCCTATCTGGGAACTGTGAAATGTATGGTTATGACACTATAAGTACCTACTTGGTCAGGGTGATAGTTTCCAATGTAGACATTATAGACATACATTTTTACATTGACATTAACAACAACAAAAATCCTTACTGTCGTCTATTAAAGTGATTTCCTTAGAACGCCGCACGTTGAAATGGTGAGTGAGAGAACATCGTATATCCTGCATGATGACGATGATGATGATGATGATGATGATGATGATGATGATGATGATGATGATGATGATGATGATGATGATGATGATGATGCACCTGTGGTAGATGTCTGCTGAAGCCGCGGCGTCTATTGGAACATATCTCCTGGGCAGCCCTGAAGGCTGACTGGAATAATTAGGCTATGCTGCGAGACACCTTCTGACAGTAGTAGGGGCTGAGTTAGTGTTCCATAAAGAAGTTTATTACGGAAAAAGCCCAAATGTCTACGATAGGAAGAGGATTGTGATGAGTGACGGAAACACCCCCAAAATGAGTAAAATATACTACAAAATGTTTCTCTACAAGATGGCGCTCTTTCCATCTAAACAAACCGATTTCAGTGCTGGGATCCTCAAATGGTATGAACCAAGTTATGACGCTATCCGGCGTCAACAAACGGTTTCAAAATATTGGCAAACGGTTGGAAAAGGCAGCTGAAATGGGCCGGGTAGCTCAGTTGGTAAGAGCGTCTTGCTAGTAACCGAAAGGTCGCTGGTTCGAATCCCGGATTGGTCAACGTGTGATCATATTATCTTCCCCTTTACCAACAACTGGCCCGCTGGTGTCAGTATAAATCGGTCCAGTAGTCACCTATATGCGGTGAGGGGCCGGGTAGATCAGTTGGTAAGAGCGTCTTGCTAGTAACCGAAAGGTCGCTGGTTCGAATCCCGGATTGGTCAACGTGTGATCATATTATTTTCCCCTTTACCAACAACTGGCCCGCTGGTGTCAGTATAAATCGGTCCAGTAGTCACCTATATGCGAAAGTGTCGTGTGACTATAATCTACATACAAACAAACTATATGCGAAAGTGTCGTGTGACTATAATCTACAAACAACAAGGCAGCTGACCTAGATAACACAATGTTTAACCTATGACGTCGCGTAGAGGAGCCGTAAGTTGTACCAAAGAGCTTATTACGGAAAGAGGGGGAACTTCCATTATGTCCTATACAAAAATGCGAGACGCTCTCACGGATTATTTCCCTTTGCTCGGGCTGGCTATATTTCATCATCTGCTATATGAATGATCTGTGCGTGGTAACTTATTGAGCCTATGCTATTGCAAAAGAACATTTTTATGGCAACGTTTGCAAAAACCAAACTTTTAACCATCATTATTATTCCGCTACTGCTGTCTTTTTATTTTGTTTTTGTTTATGTTTACTTATTGATTATTTATTATTAGGTGCTTTTATGCTGCTTATATGTGTATGTCATAGGTTCGTTTTCTGCCCTGGAATTTATTATCTTTTAATCAACGACAGATATTTTAAAATTAAAATATGCATGACAGACTGTTTCATTTATCCAAAAATGTGTAAATCCGTAATCGTGAGAGAGAGAGAGAGAGAGTGAGAGAGAGAGGGGGGGGTTGGGGGAAGAGAGAGCTCTGTCATTCAATCAATTAATCACAATAAAGCACAATAACAAAATGTTTCACTAATAGTGTGAATTTAATTTATATCAGGTGTCACCCTACCCGCCAACCCTCTCACCTCCCACATCACTGGCTTAATAACATCAGTCACTTCATGGAAAATAATTAATTAATCAGACAGAACAATCAGAACCTAGACTACAACATTCCACGCAATATAGATCTAATGCGCAGAAATTCACAGATCAGAACAAGGACTGAGTATCTACATTACTTTTTTTTCCCCGTTTACACTCAAACGAAAAGGGATTACAACAGATCAAGGACCATTTTTGTACCTAGGTAAGGGGTTATCTTGCGCAGTATTTGATCACGAGGAGAAAACAGACTTAGTCTAATTTAACTTGTTAACATAAGCAGTTTGACGAAGCCAAACTGCCAATCTGACATCTACTTTTGAAATATAAGTACAAATATAGTCAAACAACCTAGCAATAACGTAAACAGTGAGCGACCTGTTGAACGTAAACTGTCAGCAAGCAAACTGTTTTGGATTTAGCACATAGGTATAACATGAATCATTCAAGCCGCTCTCCGATTGTTTTAACACTAACAACACTGCAACGGTCTTAGTTTAGGCCTACATAAACACAAAAAAATGAAGTTTTTCAATTGCAATTTACCTTTCTTTGTCTCTTGGAAATTTGAAAAAGGACTTGCCAAACACAATTTTCTTGTATCTGGCATTATGGCAATTGATGGCTGTGCAAAAGTCACCGCCCTGTTTCACTCGGTCGCCTTTTGACTTTCTGCCACGAGCCATTTTCAGCATGTCGACAAGGGAGCATAACTCGTACATTTCGTCTCGCGGTTCTGTACCAAGTTCCCTCTCTTTCTATCATTAAGCTCTTTGGTTGTAGTTCACGAACACATTTTTTTCTTTTTCTTAGTCAAACTGTCTTTGTGTCGAGGGTGATGGGGAATTCCCGTTGGCAAAACGCTGAATACCTCTTTTAGCCGTGAGGGTTGACAGAAGGTGTCTCCCAGCATATTCTAGTCAGCCGTCAGCCCAGAAGATATCTTCAAACAGCCGGGTGGATGATGATGATGATGATAATGATGATGATGATGATGATGATGATGATGATGATGATGATGATGATGATGATGATGGTCATTATTATTATTATTATTATTATTATTATTATTATTATTATTATTATTATTATTATTATTATTATTATTATTATTATTATTATTAATTTTATTGCTGTAATAAAGCGTTAACCTGGGCTTTGTCCTGAATTAAACAGAACAACAACAAGAACAAAAAAAATGCAAACAAGAACACTAAAAAGCAACGATCGTAATTAAAAGCAAGCATACAACCAGATAAATGATCCACGACAGAAGAACAAGGTGCACAACTCTTACTAATAGCATTGAAAAATATTACTCATTCGCCAAAGCTGGAGTTCAATCCCTTGTATGTTGGGCTATAAGACTAGTCATTCGGTCTGTCAGTTGTCTTTGATGTACAGAGAAATTGGATCATTTCAAATCCTCTTAAATTCAAATATTGCGAAAGTCAAACCCCTTTGTTCTCCTCATATGTTGATAAAATATCAGCTTTATTCAAAGACCCGTTCAAACATGTTTAGGTTGGTTGTTTGGGTCATTGTCACGTGGGGTTTATGGGTTACGGGGCTCTGCACAATGGAATGCTGTAACCCTCACGCTTTATTCGATGGGAACTGCTAGTTAGTCACCCGCTGAATTACTTTAATAAATTTATTTGTTTAGCTCGGTCTGTGTTAAGGCTGGGGCTCAGAGATAGATAGAAAAAAGGTAAAAGATCACTGTCACACTAGCTTTCACACGGCTATGAATCATATGTAGTCCAGCCACTTGATAACAGTTAAAAATCACACATTTATTTCTTCTACTCTATACAAGATCTTCAATGTGCTAATCTACCTTAAACTGTCATAAGTCAATGCAAATAATTCGATCGCTTATAGTCTATGCAGCTGTTATGTCTTCATCGGGCACTGGCTGCTAGATTTCATGAAGATTGGACTACTGTGGTCCGTTTTACTACAGTTCTGAAGAGTGGACTACTGTGGTCCTTTTGCTATCAGTTTGGGTGCACTTCTTCCGTGTCACTTAACTGCAGTGTGGTGTGTTTGAAGTCCTTCGTTGAGGTAGCTTCTGGTACACGATGTGTCGTCATGTAGTTTGGTCCCTTGCCACGCTGTGGGGTCTTGCAGGGGGTTTTCCAGGGTTGCTCCCTCAGTCTTGTGCTGTAGGGGCTACACAGCCAACTTGGTTTTCCTGTGGAGTTGGGCGCACGGGATAGCTCGCCTGCTCGTCTGTAATATAAGAGACGAAATTCTGCACAACCCTGAACAATCGGTTTGTGCAGAGCGTCTCACTGAAAGCCAAAGTAGCCCTCAGTGATAGCTCCACATCTCTATACATAAGCGACAAACATTCTGCAACCTCCGTGGTCCACTGGAATCTCAACTCTAAGTTTTTATACATACATAAATATCAATCGTGGCTAACTACACACATACAGAATTAATAATAATAATATAAACATTCACTGGTACAGCCACTGGTCTGCAAACATACATATAGGTTCAACAACAGTGGTTCCGTCAGGTATACAACATGGCGGCGCAACCGGTCGTGTTTCGCCACGTGGTCACGCAACGTTGGACGAACAATCCACATTTATGCATAGCAAATTCTACAAACATAATTTCAACAATAATATAAATATATCACGATGAAACAGAAGTATGTTCATTTACCTGTTTGACAAAGTCAGGCCTCGTGGCTACTTGATAGAATTCTAAGATTCTAAAGTCCTGTTTCCTGGTCTATGAGTGAAGATAGTTCTCTGCTCCGGTCTAGCTGTGTAGACTTCGGTGTCTTTCGTAGCACTGACTTAAGCTATGCTAGGTTTTGACCCAGTCAGAACCGGCTCTAACCGCTCTGCCTGCGTCCCATTGGTTAAAACTTTCAGATTCAAGGCACACAGTGCTGACGTCACTAACTGCCTGCGTCAAGCTCGCAGTGTGTGTACCTCCTATACTGTAATCGGCTGCTGTGTAATACACTAACTTTCTAAAGTTACAATGACTAAACAAGGCTAAATAGTAAATAGGCAGGGTAAAACTAGTAATCTCGTCACAGTCATAGAGTTGGTTGGTCAGTTGGTTGCTGCGATCAACTGGCCGCATGTTTAGTTGCTCCATTTTGATGATGATGATGATGACGATGATGATGATGATGATGACGATGATCATGATGGTGGTGGTGGTGGTGGTGGTGGATGACTATCACCATCATCATCATCGTTAGTAATAGTAGCAGTTGTTTAGTTGTTGTTGTGAAGAAGGGACGTTTCGTATACCTTCACAATAAAATTAGAGGCACAACAGTTCTGTAATGAAGCATCAGGCAGGCAGGCAGGCAGGCAGGCAGAAGAAGAAGAAGAAGAAGAAGAAGATGATGATGATGATGATGATGATGATGATGATGATGATGATGATGATGATGATGATGATGATGATGATGATGATGGTGATTGTTAAGATGACGACGACGAGAACGACGTTAACGATGAAGACACAGACGACAACGAGTACGATAACGTACTGACCTACATATATTACAGAGGATTATGCAAGCGTTCCAAAAAAAAGGCTGAATTAAAGCTTCCTATAGCAGGAACCATCCCTGACTGAAGGACAAATTACAGCCTAAATTATATGTTTGTACAGTACATAGCACTGTAGATGCGTCTTGAGGTAAAGTCGTTGCAGGCCATGTGAGAACGACAGGTTTGTGTAGTTAGAGAAAAAGCACTTTGAGCAGTGATTAAAAAAGATAAATCTGTTTGAACAACAACACCAACATCATCATGACGACGACGGCGTTAACGATGAAAACACAGACGACACAACAACGAGTACGATAACTCATCATCATCATCATCGATGATGATGATGATGATGATGATGATGATGATGATGATGATGATGATGATGATGATGATGATGATGATGATGATGATGATGATCATCATTTTATTATTTTTTTTCTTCATCATCATCTTCTTTATCATAATACATTATCATTATAATGAAATTATCTCCTTTTAAAAATCGTGGTTTTCATTCGTGTGACGCACAGAGGCCTTCCAGAGTAATTTGTATGCTGAGTCAACCCGTTTACACTAGTAGGCACAATGTGCATGTACAGCTTCCGCCTCCGCTGGCTCAGACACTCAGTATGAAACACGATCTCTGAGGCAGATATCTTTTTTTTCCTTGCCATCTTTCGGCGCCCTTGAATCGCAGATAAACAGGCGCGACTAGCAATTATAATGCATTGAAGATAGCATCGTAATGGTGTAAGTTAGCACAGGCCATCTGACGAGAGAGCACAATATCAAGTACCGTACCCCAGCTGATCATACAGGGTCTAACCAAAGAGCTTATTACGGAAAGAGGTGAAACTTCCATTATGTCCTATACAAAAATGCGAGACGCTCTCACGGATTATTTCCCTTTGCTCGGGCTGGCTATATTTCATCATCTGCTATATGAATGATATGTGCGTGGTAACTTATTGAGCCTGTGCCATTGCAAAAGAACATTTTTATGGCAACGCTTGTAAAAACCAAACTTTTAAAAATCATTATTATTAATACTACTGCTGTCTTTTTTTTTTTTTTTTTTTTGTTTTGTTTATGTTTACTTATTGACATTTATTAGGTGCTTTTATGCTGCTTATGTGTGTATGTCATAGGTTCGTTTTCTGCCCTGTAATTTATTATTTTTTAATCAACGACAGATATTTTAAAATTAAAATATGCATGACAGACTGTTTCATTTATCCGAAACTGTGTAAATCCGTAATCGTGAGAGAGAGGGGGGGGGGGGGTTGGGGGAAGAGAGAGCTCTGTCATTCAATCAATTAATCACAATAAAGCACAATAACAAAATGTTTCACTAATAGTGTGAATTTAATTTATATCCGGTGTCTCCCTACCCCCCAACCCTCTCACCTCCCACATCACTGGCTTAATAACATCAGTCACTTCATGGAAAATAATTAATTAATCAGACAGAACAATCAGAACCTAGACTACGACATTCCACGCAATATAGATCTAATGCGCAGAAATTCACAGATCAGAACTAGGACTGAGTTTCTACATTACATTTTTTCCCGTTTACACTCAAACGAAAAGGGATTACAACAGATCAAGGACCAGTTTTGTGCCTAGGTAAGGGGTTATCTTGCACAGTATTTGATCACGAGGAGAAAACAGATTTAGTCTAATTTAACTTGTTAACATAAGCAGTTTGACGAGGCCAAACTGCCAATCTGACAACATCTACTTTTGAAATGTAAGCACAAATATAATAGTCAAACAACCTAGAAACAACGTAAACAGTGAGCGACCTTTTGAACGTAAACTGTCAGCAAGCAAACAGTTTTTGTTTTAGCACATAGAATAGATATAACATGAATCACTGAAGCATTTCCCCCGATTGTTTTAACAACACTGCAGCGGTCTTGGTTTAGGCCTATATAAACACACAAAAAAGAAGTTTTTCGATTGCAATTTACCTTTCTTTGTCTCTTGGAAACTTGAAAAAGAACTTGCCATCACAACTTTTCTTGTATCTGGCATTATGGCAATTGATGGCTGTGCAAAAGTCACCGCCCTGTTTTACTCGGTCGCCCTTTGTCTTTCTGCCACGAGCCATTTTTAGCATGTCGACAAGGGAGCGTAACTCGTATCTTCCGTCTCGCGGTTCTGTTCCAAGTTCCCCCTCTTTCTATAATACGCTCTTTGGTCTAACTCAAGTTGCCCAATGCGACCACCTGCTGCTTTAGGCGTCTCTGACGACCGGGAAGGGAGGAGAAGAGACTTAGTGCATGTTAGGCGTATCTGTGTAGCTGTAGTTGGTGCGCCCACAGGCTGCAAGTTGGCGCCTCGGGCGGCTTGAGTTAGATCCTGTATCGGCCAGCGCCTTGAGCAGCTCCTGAGCTGGAAAAGCGCTATATAAGAACGATTAAATAAATAAATAAATGTGTCTATGCTTGCAATTGTTATCTACGCAGCGTCTTTTGTGCTTGTTTATAGTGTTGTATCGAGGAAGAGCAAGGTTTGTGATGGCATTATTCCCGGAGAAGAAAAAAATACACTGCACAGATATTTAGGCCAGTACCCTTGTCGGACCCTAGAGGTCATCTGCCGGCTAAGAGGGTGAATAACAAGTTCATCTCTTTCGCAGATCAGAATGGTCTTCGGTCTAAGATTTCTGAAAGGGGTTCCATAAAAGTGCGGAGAAATTAGTCCCACCCGTACTTTAGATTTTCTATGTCCCCACTCTCAACATTCTCTTCCCTTTCCCACCCCACCTAACCCACACGTTAAACTAATACAGTCGTGTTATCGTGTTATTACTTTTATTCATTGCGCTCAACTCCAGGGAGGCGACGAATTTAAAAATACTTTTACATAGTTGGGGAGAATCAGAACGAGCTAAGTGTCGGTCTGTTGGTCGGCCGTCGGTTTGTCGGTTCGTTGGAAGCCATATCATAAGAACAACTGAACCGATTTTGACCGCACTTCATAGCACACTTTGTGCGGGTTAGTGGCCTACTTCCCGTGCCATCATGTATCCTCTAGCGCAAAGGTCAAGGTCAATGGGGTCATTTTATTGCTAAATTGTCTTGATCAATATGGATTTTGAGAACTGTTTGTATACAGGTACTTCACATTAGAATGAAAAATGGTGAAAAATGAAAGTTCATCAAAATTTCTCGCAAACATGGATTTGAACAATAAACTATTTTTTTTACTATTGTGGGTATAGCTATGTTCATTTTGTGCTTCAATGCATCATAGTTATGTCCTATAAGCAATCAAAACAAGCAAGTGTTGTACGTTTTGTTGCGTGCTGGGGCCCATACATCTTTGTCTGCGTTCCGCACGATGCTTGCTTACACAAGGGCTTGCTTACACATGGGTTTGCTTACACAATTACACATGGGCTTGCATACACATGGGCTTGCTTGCACAAGGGTATCCAGCGCGGAACAAAACTCGACTGACATGGATTTTAGTTTTACTTTTACTTCTCGTGCCTCAGCGCTTTAAAGCAGATTCTGGAAAAATAAAGGCATCAGCATAACAGCAAGAAACTATAGACTAAGCTAATGATATAGGAAAGCCATATTATGATACCGTGGCTTATAATTTCTGCCTTTTGATCAGCGGTTGTGCCCCAAAAGCGACATCCCGGAAGAATCCCAAGCCGATGCGGGTTACATAAGAATTTTTTGTGGTATCAATTTTTAATAATCAGATTAACAACAGTTGTACTGATAAAATAATAATACTATCATAATAATAACAATAATAATAATAATAATAATAATAATAATAATAATAATAATAATAACAACAACAACAACAACAACAACAACAACAACAACAACAACAACAACAACAATAATAATAATAATAATAATAATAATAATAATAATAATAATAATTTAAAAAAATAATAAAAACAACAACAACAACAACAATAATAATAATAATAATAATAATAATAATAATAATAATAATAATAATAATAATAATAATAATAACAATAATTTAAAAAAATAATAAAAACAACAACAACAACAACAATAATAATATTAATAATAATAATAATAATAATAATAATAATAATAATAATAATAAAAACAATAATAATAATAATAATAATAATAATAATAATAATAATAATAATATTTAAAATTAATAATAATAAAATAATAATAATAATAATAATAATAATAATAATAATAATAATAATAATAATAATAATAATAATAATAATAATAATAATAATAATAATAATAATAATAATTTGTAGCTAAGCGGAGTATTTGACTCCCGTCTCTCGGCCACACACCTTGAGAACAAAACCCAACTCCAGCTGTTATTTTCATTTTAAAAAAAAAATTTGCTTTGCAAGGCGTGTAAGCGTGGTTGGTAGCAAACCGGGTTGCCGGCTACTAGAGCCACGACACTCTTTTGCAAAGTCGCTGCCACCGACTTGCATAAAATGCCTGCCGACAATGTAGTCCCGCTCACCACCAAAAGCACAAGACAAATGGTCAGCCGGAGAGAACAAATGTCGTGTCACCTTGTCCTGCTTAACCCAATGGCCACACCTAAGGATTCTGCACAGCAAGAAATGCAAGGTAGAAAACTTCTCGACGAAGCCTGAACTAGTCGCCTCCCATTCCGCAATATAATAATAATAATAATAATAATAATAATAATAATAATAATAATAATAATAATAATAATAATAATAATAATAATAATAATTGTCTATCCATCAGTTGCAGTCCGGTTGTCGGTCAATTGGCCAAATGGTCGGTGTGTCGCTCCCATTTTCATTTTTTGGTGTGTTCAACACATGCTTTTTGCCTTCTCTCAAGAATAACTGAACAGCAGTTTATCATTTTTACCTTGTGGATGCTTTCATTACTGCTAAGCATTTTATATCATTCATAATGTGTACTTTCTCAAAGGTCAAGGTCATTATGCTTCACCATTTTTTAAACGTGTTTTGCGATGCATCTAATAACGGGTTTAGGTGAT
>JBAHVR010000165.1:0-125000 GCA_036898135.1 Oncomelania hupensis
GAGTGTGTTTTTGAGTGTGTGAGTCGAGTGTGTCTGTATCTCTATGAGTGAAGTGTATAGGACAATGTGTCTGTGAGTGTATTTTGTCTTCGTCGTCGTTGTGTGTGTGTGTGTGTGTGTGTGTGTGTGTGTGTGTGTATGTGTGTGTCGATGTACAAACGCCGTTATTGTTAAACACGCGTTATTGTTAAACACTCTTTATACTCTACCAATGTTCTTTTGACGGCCCCGTTATTTTGGCGTCAAAACTGTATTCCGTTAGGATTAGGGCTGTGTTAGGCTTAGGGTTAGGTTAAGGGGTAGGGGTTATGGTTAGAGTTGGGTTAGAGTTAGGGTTAGCATTAAAAATGGACAAATGTCCAAAACAACGTATACTGCGTTTCATGAAAGTCATAACAACGGCGTCTTTACTGGGTTGTGTGTACGTGTGTGTGTGTGTAAGGGAGAAGACGAGTGAGAGACAGATCATCTAACATCCAAAAAATGTGTACAGACGTAATATTAAATAAAATATTTATTGTTTTAATTCCCCACAAAACAAGCTGTACTAGTTATGCATGTTATTTGTTCTTGGTGGTGCAGGTAGTGATGGTGGTGATGCCGGTGGTGTTCGCGAGAGTTGTTGTCGTTGTTGTTGGTGTTAATGGGTGTTGTCGTCGTCGTCGTAGTTGCTTGCCAAAGTGGAGCTAAAGGTGACATTGTTTCCGCAGTTCCTGATGAAAGTGATGTTGAGTGTTGCTGAGGACGATGGGAAAGCCACACACACACTCACACACACACCCCTCCACCCCAAACCCACTTACCAGCACGCACACACACACACGCAAACACACACCCACCCACACCTACGCACACACACACCCCCCTCCACCCACATAACCCTCCACACCCAAGCCACTTGCCAGCACACACACATACACACCTTCGTCAACTCCTGAATTAGGAAAAGAAAAAAAAAGAAAGGAAGAAAAAAATAATAGCTTAAAGAAAAGACAGAAAGAAACAATGTAGATCAGTACAATTATTTTCGCTGGATTGCTTCCGTTTTAGAATAAATAGAATGAAAAGAAGATAAAGGAAAGAAGAGAAAGAAAGAAGAAAAAAACATTTTTTCGTTCCTCATTACCAGTGCAAACCAAACAACTTCCATTCCCCCCCCCCCCTTACAAATCCCTATGAGAAAATAATTAGAAGAAGAAGAAGAAGAAGAAGAAGAAGAAGAAGAAGAAGAAGAAGAAGAAGAAGAAGAAGAAGAAAAATGTTGAGATAATAAATATTTTAAGATCGAAAGAAAAATTAACTCACGCACACACACTCACACACACACGCACACCGCCTGACCCCCACTCACTCTCTCCCAAATTCACTTTCTGGAACACTCAACCAACAGGTGCAAAACTTGTTTGATAAATGAAACAATTTTCTTTATATTTGTATTACTTAATCTAAACTTGGTGCCAAACACATGCCGTACTTGTTAAAAACACATTTACATAAGGGCAATAAATATACCGACAAGCTAACCCCGTTCTTCCCCCCTCCCCCCCCCCTCTCTCTCTCTCTCTCTCTCTCTCTCTCTCTCTCTCTCTCTCTCTCACTAACACAAATCGATACAGTGAAGGGAGGTGTTAATGTTTCATCGATCTGAAATATTTATTACCCAACATTATCCTCTAATATTCCTGTGGTCGCCTCTTGCCGTCATCGTGGCCTTTGTACTGTTCGACCCCACTGCTCGCCATCGTCTGTTTCGACTCTTGATCAACACCGCAATGGTCAGCCCTCAGTGAATCGCAATAATTTGATCCTTGTTCCCGTCGTTTCTATCTTACCTGACCAGAAGTCTGACGGACTAAAAGTCGCATCTTTTAATGCACAGTCTGTAGGCCCCAACTGTGGAGAGAAACGTACTGAAATCTCATCATTCATTCTTGAGAATGATCTTGACATCATGTTTGTGGTGGAGACGTGGTTGAAGGCCCGGGGCGACGAGGCTGCGTGTGCGGACCTTACTCCGAGTGGTTACGCATTCAAGTCCTTCCCTCGCCCGACTGGGCGTGGTGGGGGCATAGCCGTGATTTTTAGAAACAGCTTCACACCTCACCTCACCTTCACAAATACTTTTTCGTTTGAACATGCGTCGTTTGAGCTTGTACAGGTGTCGCTTACATCTGTGCACAGTGTTGTTCACTTCATGTGTTTATATAGACCGTGGCCGACCTCAAAGAACAAGCTAACTGAGGTCATGTTCTTCGAACAGATGCCCGAGCTGCTAGATCATTGTAATTTACTGCATGGTCATGTGTGTCTGTTGGGTGACTTTAACTTTCATGTGGACTCTCCGCAAGATCGGAGTGCTAGAAAGCTCCTCGATCTCCTTAGTATGTACAATCTACGTCAGACGGTGGTTGAACCCACCCATAAGCATGGTCATACTCTGGACTTGGTGATCGAGAGACCTTCTGATGGAATTCATCGTGTGTCAGAGGTGACGCGGGCTCTGGAGTCAGACCACTTCTGTGTGTTAGCGCAGTTTGACATGGTCCTACCGTCTCCTGTCCCCGTGTACCGTGTTGTGCGTAACCTAAGTGCCATTGATAGAGTGGCATTCCAGAACGATCTCAGCACTGAGTTGGCTCGCTTCGAAGACTGCTCTGCTGATCAATATAATACTGCCCTTAAGGCCGTACTAGATAAGCATGCCCCTGCTTCTAGACGCAAGGTGTCATCGAGAAAGGTGACTCCGTGGTTTGGTCTTCTTGGTAATGACCTGCTTCAGGCCAAGAGAGATCGTCGTCGTGCCGAGAAAGAGTGGAGGGTGTCTGGTTTGACTGTATATGAGCAATTGTACAAAAAAGCCAAGAATGTTGTGACCTTCCTCGTTCACAAAGCAAAGTCTGTTTTTTACACTAATCAGATCAGCCAGGCACAATCAAGCAAAGAGTTGTATCGCATTACTAATGATCTGTGTGCCAGAACTAGTGCTACCCATCTCCCCACTGTTTTCCCATTGTCCTCACTCCCTGGCGTGTTCTCCAACTACTTTGTGACCAAGGTAGAAAAGCTAAGAGATGATATTGATTCTCAGCCCTCTGTCCCACAACCCCTTGGTAGACCATTCAGTGGCGATCCCCTAGTATCGTTCACCCCTGTCACTGAATCAGACGTCAGGAAGATCTTGACCAGTTCAACCCCTAAAACATGCGATCTTGACCCGATTCCGACCCCCCTCCTTTTTGAGTGTTTAGATGTAGTGCTCCCCACCCTGACTAAGATCGTAAACGACTCCCTTGCTTCTGGAACTTTTCCGGACGTCCACAAAACTGCTCTTGTCACCCCACTGTTGAAGAAACCTTCGTGTGATCACAATGACTTGAAAAACTTTCGTCCCGTCAGTAACTTGTCATTTGTCTCTAAACTAATAGAAAAAGTTGTCCTGTCCCGGCTCTCTGATCACCTCACATCAAACCATCTGTTCAACCCCCTGCAGTCTGCGTATAGGTCTGGACACAGTACGGAAACGGCTTTAGTGAAAATTGTAAATGACCTCCTACTTGCCTTAGATCAAGGAAAAGTTTCTATTCTAATGCTGCTTGATCTATCAGCAGCATTTGACACCATTGACCACGGTTTTCTCCTCAGTCGCCTGGAATATGTTTTTGGAGTCCGCGATTCTGCGCTTCTTTGGTTTTCTTCCTACTTGTCCAACCGTACTCAGTCTGTCTCCATAAACAGTAGCACATCTGATCCTGTTCTGCTGCGCCATGGCGTGCCCCAAGGGTCCGTATTGGGTCCTGTATTGTTTGTTTTATACACCTCGCCTCTCGCTGATGTCATGGCTGCCCACTCAGTTCTTCATCATTCCTATGCAGATGATACCCAGCTACAGAAGTCTGCCGATCCTAAAAGTTTTGACACTCTGGTGCGCTCAATGCAAGAATGTATCCTGGACGTTAAATCCTGGATGGCATTTAACAAGCTAAAACTAAATGACGAAAAAACGGAAGTCATGGTTGTCTCTTCTCCACGCATGTCTTCCTCCATTCAACTCCCAGAGTACATTACCATAGGCAATGCTATTGTCCCTTTCTCTGATACAGTAAAGAACCTAGGCGTCACGCTAGACTCCCACCTTACTATGCATGCACAGGTACTGAGCATCATTCGTGCTGTCAACTTTGAACTCCGCCGTATTGGTTCGATTCGGCACTATCTGTCTGAGCAAGCTGCAAAGACTCTTGTCTCTGCGTTCATATTGTCTCGTCTGGACTATTGTAATGCCTTGCTGCATGGCTGTCCCCAGTACCTCCTTATCAGGTTACAGAAACTGCAGAATAATGCTGCCCGCCTAATCCTGAGAATCCGCAAGTCTGAGCACATTTCCCCCACCTTCAAGCACTTCACTGGCTTCCTATAGAGACACGCATCAAATACAAAATCGCATGCCTTACTTTTGGTGCATTTACACAAACGGGACCCGCATACCTCACAGATATGATTCAGAAATACACACCATCCAGAACACTCCGCTCCTCGGCAGACACCTCCATTCTTTCCACCCCTAGAGTTAACACTAAATCCTTTGGTGAACGCTCTTTTACCGTTGCTGCTCCTCTCGTCTGGAACTCTCTCCCTGCCAGTCTTCGTCACTCTCCCTCCCCTGACTCTTTCCGCACAGGCCTAAAAACTCATCTTTTCCCACTTGCATACACATAAACATTCCTCCCCCTCCCCCCGCACCCTTCCACCCCTCATGTCCGTGCCTGCATCTCAGTGACTTACTTTGCCTGCAAGTATGCCCTGCTTGTGTGTTTGTCATGTATGTTGCTGATTATTACGCGTGATATGCTAATTGTTTGTATGGTTTAATTGTTAATGTTGTTTAATTGTCTTGCTCTGATTATGTTGTACTATGATTTGCTTGTATGTTTAGTGTTTTTGTCTTTATGACCCTGTTGTTTGTACTGCCGTGGTTTTACAGGGTGCTTGTACATCCTTTCGCACTTTGTATGTATGGCTATGTTGTTGAGGTCTTGCTTGGTATGCTTTGCTTGTTTGTTGATTTTGTTTTTAAATATCGTGCTTTCTATGTGTAGCATGTTTTTGTAAATGGCTGTTATTGTAAAGCGCGTTGAGCATTTATATGAAAACGCGCTATATTAAATATACATTATTATTATTATTATTATTATTAATAGTTCTGTTATAGTATTAGTTAACATTGCTTTTATAATAATAATAATAATAATAATAATAATAATAATAATAATAATAATTATTATTATTATTATTATTATTATTATTATTATTATTATTATTATTATTATCCAACATTATCCTAATAGTCCTGTTATAGTTAACATTGTTTTTATTATTATTATTATTATTATTATTATTATTATTATTATTATATTATTATTATTATTATTATTATTATTATTATTATTAATATTGTAAGCCACGCACACACGCCCCCGCCCGAGGCCAACTCCCCCCCCCTTTTTACCGGTCACCCAAAAGATCTTGTCAGGACAGCTGAGCAACCCCCCCAAAACCCTCTCCCTCCCCCTTGGAGGAGGGAAGAGGGAGGGAGAAAGACCCCCGACACGGCGGCCGCGCGCGCGGGCCGACAAGCTATTGTAAAAATAAAATCAAAATAAAATAAAAATCTCTTCTCTCTTGTCTTGTCTATGTGTGCTGAATGCATGTTTCTTGCGATCATGTTCATTTATATTTTCTCCGTCTCCACGGTCAACTTCTTCAGCAACGACCAGGAACGGAGACCTCACATACACCTCAGTGTAAAGAATTCCCTTCTCATCTCCCTCCCTGGTCCATCACATTCCACAGACCGTGGAGCAGACAAAATCTACCATGCCGTGTTTGCACCCGTTTTATTGTGTTGCTAGTCTGTGATGTCTTGTGTTAACAATTCCTCCACAATTAAGGAAAAACATTCACACATTCTGTCGCTCAAAGGGAAGTTAGAAAGAATTTTTACTACAACAACAAACAGATCTAGCGCAGATAGAAACGATACGGAAAACCACACAAACAGAATACTAGTACGTTGACGTTAGGCTAAACAAAAACTTGCTTTGATCGTTCAAACGTTGAATTTACTTATTTCTCTCAACTCAGGAATTGAATTCCTTTGCGATATAAAAATAATACAATGACCAGTTTACAATTATTTTACATTACAATACTAATTGATTATTTCCAGGCAGCGAAAAGAAAAAAAGAAAATATGTTCGGAACTTCTAGAAAAATTTCATTTCTCAGAATCATTTCTTTCCATTTACGTTGAGGTTTTTCTCAATAATAAAAGAAAATAAAAACTAATTTATAAATTACTACTTTTTATAACTAACTTCTTCAACAAAATGACTGAACAATTCTAACTGTCGAATACTATTTACAAATTTAGAATTCTGTAAGGTAAAACAGCTTTTTATAAAATTCACTTTCGTTTTTGTATTCTTATCAATTTCGATCTAAATTTTACTGTCACTTTCACTTCTCTTTTTAACGTGAGCAAGGCCGGGCTATTATCTTAGATAATTCTGCTTTGGTTAGGATCTAAAGTTACAAACAATAATAAAAAGGACTTCTTTAGTTTTTAAAAGGAAAAATAGGCTCACGGGTGCTAGCGGTTATCAAAACGATATGAGACACACCATTTCTACACAGAAATGGTCCTTTTATTACGACATACGAGCAAAACATAGCCGTTGACCAATGAAATCTCTGCCAGCGGACCTTGTATTTGAACCAGGGAACCCGGATATTGGCGTCCCATGCACACGAACGGTGCAAAGCTGGAAGAGCGTCGCGAACTATCTAAGATTTCTATTTCTTCAAAGGTTGACAGTGATTAATTCCCGGTGCAAAACATGAGCCAGTTTCGTCGGACTTCTAGCATCAACGGAGCATAGGACTTATTATTAAATTACGAAAGAAAATTGGCTTGTCAAATCGAACACTAGCTGGCACATTTTGACCTAGCTGGGGCCATTCTCAATACACAGGTAAGTGCCGAGATAATTCAATTGTCACTCAAATACATTTCATAAATATAAATTTTATGATTAGACTTGCTGGCAAACTTCAGCTAACAAGTAACAAACTGTCAAGAAAAATTCTGAGTTCCCAATTTTCTCAAACTAAACTAAAGAAAAACAGTGCACAGGCCATCAATAGAAAACACATCTCGCTGGTTAACACGCTAAACTTCGAGACTCTTGGCACTCTAAACATCGAATCCTTTTTATAAATAAATTAAACATTTTCACACAATTACACTCTAATGTTCCACAGCACAAGAAAAATTACGTTCTTTTACTACATTTGATCAGGCAGATTCTCTAGATTCCATCTAAAAGTACACCAACCACAGCTAGATCCAAACAGTCACAGTCTTCTTCATATTATGACTATTTGACCGGTCGAAGCTACACATGAATAAAACATAAATTCTCAATATGCAACTTTTCCAGTCACCAAATATTCACTCAAAGTTACACAAATGAATACACAAATAGCAGTATAATTTCCAGCATTGTTATTCTTCAGATCTAAACTGCGGTTCAATAGATTAGTTCTTGGTTCTAAATGTACCGTATGATAGGCCTATTCTTCATCACACGGAAATAAAAGAAAGTTATTTTGTAGCAGAATTACGGCAGTTCCACTTCATCGTTTGCTCGAATAGTATCCACTGTAACATTTCTACATGTTCATAAAAAGATAAAGTCAAAATAAAGTCAGAATGAAGAAATTTTCCTCACCTTAGGCTTGGAGCTCATTTCCAAAGTGGGTTGCTAAATCTTGGCAGACACAGCAAGGGCGGAAACAAGGATAACTTCTGCTACGAATTTGTATTTTAAATAAAAGCTATTTTTCTGCACATTCTTCAATAAAAAGTTTCAGGGAGTATGATAATAGATAGTTGTAGAAAAATTAATAATAAAAGTTCATGTAAAAATAAGCTCTGGCCAGTCCAGGGCTTACACGCTCCCCTGCCAAATAAGGATAATGCTCCTGCATTATGAATATCTCCTGCTTTTAATTGGCTGTAGTTGATTTCACTTCTTTCTATTTTTTTTTCAGTTTACGGTACAACAATGTCAACATCTTCAAGAGCTTTCACCAGTTCCCATCTGGCTCCTGTGAGAGCTGGCAGTTGAGCAGCGAGTGACCGTATGGTGAGCAGCGTCGACGTGTCTGTAGGTAGACCAGCGGCCACAATACGGACATGCCGGGAAAGAATGTCACGAAGACGTTGCACTGGATACTTGTGTTTTGGAAATTCCATGCCGGGCAGCATTAGCATAGAGAACTCATCAAAAAGTTCCCTTTGGCCCATCTCCACAGGAAAACCCGCTCGTCTACCAAGTACCAAGGCTGCTTCCATGAAGAGAATATATTTGCCTTCCTTATCCATCTGGTTCCATCCCAACGGTGGCCATCGGATCCCTGTAGGAAGAGTAACTTGATGCTCTCTTGACCACTTCCTGGGTGCAGCCAAAATCAACGAAGGGAATCCTGCCATCAATAGTTTCCTTGCTCGTTCGCTGTCTTCGGATAATGGGTTAGGGGGGAAAAGGTGGGAAAGATTAAGGGTAGGAGGGACATGAGCGGCCAGAAATTCAGAATTTGATATAGGGCTCACGCCAAAAGTAACCGGTGTGCGGGGACCAGGCTGAATTTCAGGGGTAAGAGGGTCAAACACAGAGTTCGAGATATGTAGTAAAGGTGACGGCACAGTGGCAGAGGGGGCAGGCGAAGACACCGTCTCACAGGGAACCAGCTGATACGCCGAGGCAGAGCGAACAGTCACAGGTTCCGGCTCTGAGGTCTGGAAAACGGACTCAGTTTCAGGCACCTCCTGGTTGGCAAAATCCTCTCGGTCCTCCATACTAACTTGTAGACCCGCCTGTCTCATGGCCTCTGCTAAGCTATCCTTCGATGAATTAAGACAGCTGTCAGGGTCCACGCGGATACTCTGCACCAAACTGGAAAGTTTACTCTTGCTTTCCATACTAAGGCAGCAGGGTGGTCAGGCTCCACAGGGCAAAGTACGGGTAGGCTGGTGGTCATTTTGCACAAGGGAGGAAGTCGTCCCAACAGCTCCTCCAGCCCATCCGGACGAAAGACGATTACAGCCACTTGTCCTCCTTCATACAAAGTTGCCTCCAAAGGGTCCATGTTCAGCCCATGCAGCAACAGGGGCATAGAAGAAGGGGCTCTTGAGGAGGGGTGATGGCTCAACAAATGCCGTCTCAAGGAACGCCTCGAAAGGTAAGTTCTAGTGCAGCAAGGGCACTTTACATCCGTCTGTAACAATAGGAATCATCTACATAACTTCCCGTAACTTCACTTCACACTGTGTTAAGTTTGATTGCATGGAATAAAATAATAAATTATAATGCTTTCTCTATTACTGATCACGGCACCAATGGCACCATCTGAGAGAAAGTGACTGACAGTTATTTCCACAGTAAACTGTATTGTTAATGTTCACTATCTGGAAACAAGTGACAGTACAAAACGTAGGTTAGTGACTAAGTCATCCAAAACTCATGGAGACGTACGCGCCACTGATCCGTGCCACACCTTCTTTGTAAGTTAGGCCATCTCCAATGACCAACTAACCAACACTCCATGTTAGGCCATCTCCAATGACCAACTGACCAACACTCATCTCCAATGACCAACTAATCCATCACTCCAATATTAGCACGGTAATTGGCATAGTTACTAAATTTGCAAAATCTAATTTCCTATGCATCGTCCATTAGTCCGCAAATTGAGCAAGTTGCCAAAGTTTTTGAGAGACTTAACTGCTCCCTAAATAATAAGCAGGCAGCCGCAATTGTGCCAGAAAATAACAGTTTAACTTCACTCTGAAGTTCACTCACACAGTTCATCTGCCATCAGATGACAACAAAAAGCAACTAAACAGTTACTCCATGGTCTCAAAATAACACTTCCCTAATGTCACACTGAATGTTCTATTGTTGTTACTGACTGTGTTTATTTTATGATTTATTTATGTATTAAATTTTTTTTTTTTTTTTTTTTTTTTTTAGTATAGGACAGGATTTAAATAACCTGGAGATATTATTTTGTCACTTTTTTTTCTGCATTAGTGTATCACTTTTCACTTCAAATATTTATAGTTTGTCACTCACAGTCACACTATCTCAAAAAAAAAAAAATTCACATTTAACAGTTAGTCACACTGTATCACTTCAGACAATTTTGACAATTTGTCACACTCCAGAATTCACACAGAGTTAATTTTTGCAAATCCACTTTGGTATTCTTGTTCCTTTGTAGATTATTATTCTGTCAATATGATGAGCTTTAGGTGGTGATTTTGCACTTTTCTTCAACATGTAAGTCAAGTCATCTATTTTCTTTGTCACCAGGTATGGACCTCTCCAATGGCTGACAAGTTTTTGGCATACTCCAACTGTGCGTCTTGGGTCGAATAACCATACAAGTTGACCAGGGGAGAACTGTCGTTTCCGAGCATGAAGATCATAGTTCCTTTTCTGGTAAGCAGCATTTTTCCTGATATTCTTCCTAGCTACTTCATGAGCTTCAACAAGTGAATTCTGTAAATCTTGGACGTACTCTGTGACTGGTCTCTCAGCTCCTATCTCTTTGGGACGGCCAACCACAGCTTGAATAGGTAAAACAATTTCTCTGCCCAAAACCATTTTGTTTGGCGTTTGCTGAGTGGTACTGTGCTCTGACGACCGGTATGCCATCATAACTTGAGGAAGAAAAATGTCCCAAACTTTTTGTTTGTTTTCACAGTACATGGTTAACATGTTGGTTAATGTTCTCATGAAACGTTCAACACCACCGTTTGCCTGGGGATGATAACTAGTGGTGCGAGTTTTGTCAATGTGCAGAAGTCACATACTTCCTTGAAAAGACCACTTTCAAAATTTTTACCTTGATCAGTAATTATCTGCAGTGGAGTACCAAAACGGCATATGAATTCATTGACAAAAGTTTGTGCGATTGTTCTTGCTTCTTGATTTGGCATAGAGAATGCTTCAGTCCATTTAGTAAACAAATCAGTGACAACCAGAATGTATTTGTTGCCTTTATGTGTCACAGGCAGGGGACCAAGAATATCTAGCGCAACTCTTTCCATAGGTTCACCAACTATATAGTGTCCAAGTGGCGCATGTTTTGTACTCTTGGGGTTTTCTTGGCAGCACAACGATCACACTGTTGAACGTAAATAGTTACACTGTCTTTCATTTTAGGCCAATAAAATGACCTTTTTATTTGTTTCAGCGTCTTCTCTGCACACAAGTGACCTGCAGTTGGAATGTCGTGGGAGTGCGCCAGGACTTGCCTTTGCAGTGATCCAGGGACTATTATTTGTAGTGAATTATCTTCGGCACCACGCCTATACAGGACTCCATTGTACAAAACTAGACGGTTCCATTCAGCCCACAACGCTTTGACTTCTGCAGAATAGGCTGATATCTCATTCCAAGCTGGACGCAAAGAAGAATGTTCCATTGAACGCAGAATAGGGCCGATAATTTCATCCTCTAGCTGCTTTTTGCGTAATTTTTCAGTGTCCCAACCATCAAGAAGTACTGGTGTAAAAATTGTGTATTGTTTGTCATCAGTGTTCGCACTGTCACAAGTAGCACTATCACAGGTAAAGGGAGATAATTCGGTCTGAGAATTAGACCTTGACATCGTATCTGTGGATTGGCCTGGTAGCGTCTGTTTATTTGTAGAGTCTGCCGTTTGCTTTGTTGCACAGCACTTCACAACATCAGCGACAGTCTTTGAGGTTTGCTTAGTTGTTAGCTTTTGTTGTTGAGTCGATTCCATCACCATTGCTAATAATTGCACAACAGGAAGCACATTTGACACATTTTCTGTCTCTTGTGGTAATTCTGAGTCTATTTCTTTACATTGGGCTCTCATGCATGCTGGGCATGGACGTCTTGATAATGCATCAGCATTTCTGTGCTGTGTACCTGGACGATGAGTAACTTTCAGGTTGTAAGTACAGATTTCTTGAAGCCAGCGCATTACTTGGCCAGACGGATTTTTCAAAGTCTTTAGCCAACTAACAGCTGAGTTATCGGTGCGCAAAAGAATTTCTTGACCATAAAGATAATTATGAAATTTCTTCAGTGCCTTGATTACAGCTAACAGCTCTTTCCTGGAAACACAATAATTAGTTTCAGCTGAAGTCAAGGTTGAACTGTAATAAGCAATGACTTTTTCTCTACCATCGTCAATTTGAGACAGCACTGCTCCCACAGACTGGTCACTGGCATCAGTGTCTAAAATGAATTGTTTTCCTAACTGAGGGTAGCTCAAGATAGGAGTACTTGATAGTTTGTCTTTCAGTGTTTGAAAAGCATAAGCACAGTCTTCTGTCCACTGGAATTGAACTCCCTTCTCACACAGCTTGTGTAGAGGTTTAGCTATCGCAGCAAAATTTTCCACAAACTTCCTATAGTAGGAACAAAGTCCAAGGAAACTTCGAACTTGTTTCACAGTTTCGGGCTGCGGCCAGTCTTTAATAGCTTTGGTTTTCTCTGGGTCTGTCTGAATTCCTTGTTCGTTGACAACATGTCCCAAAAACTTGATTTCTGATTGAAAGAGTAAGCACTTTGAAGGTTTTAATTTTAAATTTGCTTCTTCAAGTCTTTGCCACACATGTTCCAATCTTGTAAGTCCTATTTCAAAGGTAGGGGCTGGCACGATTGTATCGTCCATAAACAAAACACACTCACTCCACTGCAATCCGTGCAAAACATTTTCCATCATGCGTTGAAAAGCAGCTGGAGCATTTGTAAGTCCAAAACTCAATACGGTGAATTGGTACAATCCCATACCAGTAATAAATGCAGTTTTCTGCCTGTCTTCTTCCCTGTCAAGGGGAATTTGCCAGAAGCCACTCTGTAAGTCCATAGTACTGAACCATTTGGAGTCTGACAAAGAATCCAAGCATTCTTCAATGAGCGGTAAGGGATAAGCATCACGAATAGTGACTTCATTTAGTTTTCTGTAGTCTACACAGAAACGTATAGAACCATCTTTCTTGTACACAAGACATGTAGGACTAGCCCAAGCACTGGTAGAAGGCTCAATAATATTTCTTTCTAGCATGCAATGAATTTCTTCCCGTTCGGCTTCTCTCTTTCCAAGTGGTAGCCTTCTAGCTCTTTGTCTAATAGGAACAGCTTGACCAGTGTTTATCTGAAATCTTGCCTTGTTTGTCTTGCCATGTTCATTAGCAGATTTTGAAAAAATGTGCTGGTATCTTACCATTAGTTCTTTCAAAACTTGAGACTGTTGTTCACTGAGATTTACTGTACTTCTTTCAAATAGATCTTTCAAATATTCAGGAAGGTGGTTATTTTCAGAATTGGCATTTCTGACAGCAGTAAAATTAATCTTGACCTTAGATTGTCTCCCTTGGTACGCTGACTGTGCCGTTCCTAAGTAGGTATTAGGGTATAGTTTGGTGTCTTTTTCTGCTAAGTTGATCACAATGGCAGTTGTGTTCATTTTATCAGCAGTTATCATTGGTGTCATGTACAGCTGCTTTGTTTGTACTACTACATCTGATGGTTCCAGTAGCATGTCCTGATTAACATACTGTTTGCCACTAACTGTGACTGAAACGTTCATGATTGATCTGGCAGGAATGACAAGTGATTGAGAAGACGTGACATGGCAGACCATTTCTGATTTGCCACCAACGAAGAGTGGAATGTATCCAGTCTTTGTTATCAACTGCATTTTCTCAATGTTCATAGATTTCACAAATTGAAAAGTAAAATCTTGTCCCAAAATTGCATCAATATTCATGTCACATATGATAGTTGGTACCACAAATTCCTGATTACCCAAATCAAGTTCCAGGTTTGCTACACCTAGGATATTCACTTTACATCCATTGATTCCTTCTAGCCTAGTGTCGGTGTTAAGCAAAATAGGCCTTTGTTCTTCTGGTATCAGGTGAAAAACATGACTTCCAAGCAAGGTAGCAGCAGAACCAGTGTCAATTAGAAAATCAACTGTAATGCCATACAGGTTTGCTTCAGTAAACATTCCGGTGTTATTATTTACTTGGCTTTCCTTATGTGGATTAGTTGTTCTGACATTGTCATTGACTGGATGGTTTGATTTCTTCACAGAGTCATTTGAAACGTAAACTGGCACTTGCAAAGTAATTTGAGATGTATTATCTGCTGTATCTTCTTCTGGTTCATGTTGAGCCTGTGGTGTGTTCATGATAGTCTCATTGCTAGCATTACATTGTTTTCCTTCCTTGGGCCTTGTACAGACTACCTCCTCTTGGCAGCTCAGGAAAATAGGTGACCGGTTGCGTCGGGCCATGTAAAGCAAAATTGTTGTTGTTAGATTCATAGTCTGGAGCTTCTCCCCATATTCCATTTCCTCTGGGCAGGTTGAGTTCGTCATGATTCTGGGGTTGTTGTAGATCCTCCCTGGGTGTTGTCAGTAATTCTCGTTGCCTTTGTCAAAGTTCCATTAGTTCTCCTTCCACTTCCTCAATCAATTGCTGATTTCTTTGGCGTTCCATTTCAGCCATTTCTCTTTCTTCTTGCACTTGACGGTCAGCCATTATGACTTGCAATGACTTGCTTACTTTCCCAGTGTTGTGGTTATTGAATTAAAAAAAATACTTGTCTCTCGTTTTGCTCCTATACTGCCTAAATTTTAATTTCCTATTTATTTCTATGCTCAACAGCAATGCACATAATTTATTTTTGTTTTAATTATTTGTGTTTATTATTATTTTTATGTATTCATTTTATTTATTTATTTATTTTGACTACATCTAACCTTGTACGTTACTAGTATATCCTTAGGTAAATCTGTTTCAAATTAATGTATAATAAATAGTCTGGTTTTACGAAATGTGATTAAAGAATAAAACATTTGAACTGTCTATTTTATCATCTTATTCTCTTACTTAAAATTTTGTGTCTTTCTCTCTTGCATTCCAACATCACTAACAAGACACAACAACCATGGCTAAAAATGGAATTTTCAGAACACATTCCCACACACGGAACTAATACTTATAAGAAAATTACAAAATTCTTCAACATGGGCTGAGGCATTAATTAGCCTCAATTAATCGTATCCGGCCTTCTGAACACCACTTTACTTGTAGGAAGTGGTGTCATTCTTCAAATAATTTTAATTAAAATAATAGTGTAGTTCTTCAACATGGGCTGAGGCAGCAGTTAGCCTCATTTAATCGAATCCCACTTCTTGACACCACTTACTTGTAGGAAGTGGTGTCAAGCTTCAAATAATTCTTCAATTAAAATAGCATGGGCTGAGACAGCAATCAGCCTCATTTAATCGTATCCCACTTCTTGACACCACTTTACTTGTAAGCCACGCACACACGCCCCCGCCCGAGGCCAACTCCCCCCCCCTTTTTACCGGTCACCCAAAAGATCTTGTCAGGACAGCTGAGCAACCCCCCCAAAACCCTCTCCCTCCCCCTTGGAGGAGGGGGGAGGGAGGGAGAAAGACCCCCGACACGGCGGCCGCGCGCGCGGGCCGACAAGCAATTGTAAAAATAAAATCAAAATAAAATAAAAATCTCTTCTCTCTTGTCTTGTCTATGTGTGCTGAATGCATGTTTCTTGCGATCATGTTCATTTATATTTTCTCCGTCTCCACGGTCAACTTCTTCAGCAACGACCAGGAACGGAGACCTCACATACACCTCAGTGTAAAGAATTCCCTTCTCATCTCCCTCCCTGGTCCATCACATTCCACAGACCGTGGAGCAGACAAAATCTACCATGCCGTGTTTGCACCCGTTTTATTGTGTTGCTAGTCTGTGATGTCTTGTGTTAACAATTCCTCCACAATTAAGGAAAAACATTCACACATTCTGTCGCTCAAAGGGAAGTTAGAAAGAATTTTTACTACAACAACAAACAGATCTAGCGCAGATAGAAACGATACGGAAAACCACACAAACAGAATACTAGTACGTTGACGTTAGGCTAAACAAAAACTTGCTTTGATCGTTCAAACGTTGAATTTACTTATTTCTCTCAACTCAGGAATTGAATTCCTTTGCGATATAAAAATAATACAATGACCAGTTTACAATTATTTTACATTACAATACTAATTGATTATTTCCAGGCAGCGAAAAGAAAGAAAAGAAAATATGTTCGGAACTTCTAGAAAAATTTCATTTCTCAGAATCATTTCTTTCCATTTACGTTGAGGTTTGTCTCAATAATAAAAGAAAATAAAAACTAATTTATAAATTACTACTTTTTATAACTAACTTCTTCAACAAAATGACTGAACAATTCTAACTGTCGAATACTATTTACAAATTTAGAATTCTGTAAGGTAAAACAGCTTTTTATAAAATTCACTTTCGTTTTTGTATTCTTATCAATTTCGATCTAAATTTTACTGTCACTTTCACTTCTCTTTTTAACGTGAGCAAGGCCGGGCTATTATCTTAGATAATTCTGCTTTGGTTAGGATCTAAAGTTACAAACAATAATAAAAAGGACTTCTTTAGTTTTTAAAAGGAAAAATAGCTCACGGGTGCTAGCGGTTATCAAAACGATATGAGACACACCATTTCTACACAGAAATGGTCCTTTTATTACGACATACGAGCAAAACATAGCCGTTGACCAATGAAATCTCTGCCAGCGGACCTTGTATTTGAACCAGGGAACCCGGATATTGGCGTCCCATGCACACGAACGGTGCAAAGCTGGAAGAGCGTCGCGAAACTATCTAAGATTTCTATTTCTTCAAAGGTTGACAGTGATTAATTCCCGGTGCAAAACATGAGCCAGTTTCGTCGGACTTCTAGCATCAACGGAGCATAGGACTTATTATTAAATTACGAAAGAAAATTGGCTTGTCAAATCGAACACTAGCTGGCACATTTTGACCTAGCTGGGGCCATTCTCAATACACAGGTAAGTGCCGAGATAATTCAATTGTCACTCAAATACATTTCATAAATATAAATTTTATGATTAGACTTGCTGGCAAACTTCAGCTAACAAGTAACAAACTGTCAAGAAAAATTCTGAGTTCCCAATTTTCTCAAACTAAACTAAAGAAAAACAGTGCACAGGCCATCAATAGAAAACACATCTCGCTGGTTAACACGCTAAACTTCGAGACTCTTGGCACTCTAAACATCGAATCCTTTTTATAAATAAATTAAACATTTTCACACAATTACACTCTAATGTTCCACAGCACAAGAAAAATTACGTTCTTTTACTACATTTGATCAGGCAGATTCTCTAGATTCCATCTAAAAGTACACCAACCACAGCTAGATCCAAACAGTCACAGTCTTCTTCATATTATGACTATTTGACCGGTCGAAGCTACACATGAATAAAACATAAATTCTCAATATGCAACTTTTCCAGTCACCAAATATTCACTCAAAGTTACACAAATGAATACACAAATAGCAGTATAATTTCCAGCATTGTTATTCTTCAGATCTAAACTGCGGTTCAATAGATTAGTTCTTGGTTCTAAATGTACCGTATGATAGGCCTATTCTTCATCACACGGAAATAAAAGAAAGTTATTTTGTAGCAGAATTACGGCAGTTCCACTTCATCGTTTGCTCGAATAGTATCCACTGTAACATTTCTACATGTTCATAAAAAGATAAAGTCAAAATAAAGTCAGAATGAAGAAATTTTCCTCACCTTAGGCTTGGAGTTCATTTCCAAAGTGGGTTGCTAAATCTTAGCAGACACAGCAAGGGAGGAAACAAGGATAACTTCTGCTACGAATTTGTATTTTAAATAAAAGCTATTTTTCTGCACATTCTTCAATAAAAAGTTTCAGGGAGTATGATAATAGATAGTTGTAGAAAAATTAATAATAAAAGTTCATGTAAAAATAAGCTCTGGCCAGTCCAGGGCTTACAATATCATTATTATTATTATTATCCAACACTGTCCTAATAGTTCTGTTATAGTTACCATTGCTTTCATTATTATTATTATTATTATTATTATTATTATTATTATTATTATTATTATTATTATTATTATTATTATTATTATTATCCTAATACAGTGAACTCCGGATATAATAAAGGCCGGATAAAGTAAATATTCGGTTTTAGTAAAGTCCAGTCTTGGTCCCGACCAAAACTGTTCTTTGTCTCTGTTTTTAAAAATCGGATATAATAAAAAAAATATAGTAAAGTCCGCTTATAATAAAGTGTTTTCTAAGGCCCTTGGCGAGTTTTGCTGCCGCTTATAATAAAGTTTCAAGGAAGATTACTGTATTAAAGTTTCATGAGAGTTACTGACATTCATAATGACGCAACATCGTCACGTCACGCTTACCCTGAAGCCTAAAATAGATCTAATTCACGCACTTGAAGATGAAAAGATGAAAAAAAACAAATTGCTGAACAATTTGGAATTTCCGCATCAACAGTAACAGTGATTATGAAGGAGAGTGAAAAACTGAAGGAGAGATTTAACTGTTTGGCAGAAAAAGAGTACCTAGCTTAGAAACTTACAAAGCAAATTAGACTTCACTTTCGCTATACATGATGAAATGCGTTTATGACTAAATAAGGGTGTTATAAGTTGAACACATTATAATTATACCTTTTGTACTGAGATGAATCCGAATCAATGGAGAACTGGGAAACCAACGTTTTGACTGGACTGCACTTTCAAATGAGAAGTAAAGAAGAGATTTATTCCTAAGCTGTTGCATGGCTTTGCAAGACAAACCATCTTTTTTTTAAATCCACCATATTGTTTAGGTTTTGTCCATGTCTTTGTTTGCTTTAATTTTGTGAGCTTTTTGTTTTTCAACAATGACGATAGTACAACATGTACAATTCATGATCTACTTTTATAATTTATCCTTCCGATTAAAGGGTTGGTTTGAAATAATTAGGACACGAAGGCTCACATGTTATCTCTTATCGGTAATGAACTCTCTCTCTCTCTCTCTCTCTCTCTCTCTCTTTCTCTTACCCTCTCTCTCTCTCTCTCTCTCTATCTCTCTCTCACACACACACTCACACACACGTGAACTTACACACACGGACATAAACAAATAATACTGTAACATTTCAATCAATATAAACAAACTGGGTTATAAGAGAGGTATTCTTGAAGAGTTTATAATACCCGAGTTAATAAACAAAAATAATCAATCAACATATGTGAGCGTAATGGAATCCAATAAGGGGCAATGGACCTACTGCAAGTGTTCATTTAAAAAAAGTATCTTTTTCAGCTATTTCCCGTGGATTTCTGGTGGCTTCATACGAAAGGCTAAAAGGACCTTTTCATTTTCGTGAAATATCACTTGTTATCATGTGGCTGTGTCCAGAAACAATAGATCTTGACGATGAGGTGCATATTCATAATGTTCACTCAAGTAACGTAATTGCTATTTACCTGTAATTACGATAGCAATAGGTAATACCCATTGGGAGGGGGGGGGGAGGGAAACACAAAGAAGAAGAAAATCTAAATTTTGAAAAGGCCATGTTCGACAAATCGAGAGAGAGAGAGAGAGAGAGAGAGAGAGAGAGAGAGAGAGAGAGAGAGAGAGAGAGAGAGAGAGAGAGAGAGCTTGCTTGTCCAACCACTCAAATAAATACTTTGAATTTCGTTCTTGGCAACTCTGGTAAGACAAACGTCTCCACGACGACTTATGAAGGCTGTCCGGGGGCGTGGGGCTGGAGCTGGGAAGGGTGGGGGTGTTTTTTAAAATGGGAAAACATAGTTTTCGTGTGGAATTCAGCAAGGGACAACAAACCAACACAGAAATATTAATCTAAATTAAAATATGTAATAACGAAAGCGATTCGTTCGATTTGCACTGTCTTATTTTAACTGTTCAACTATGTGAATCTAATCAATTAATGGGATCCAATTCCAATATGTACATGTATATAACGCGCCAAATGTCAGCTCAATTTAGAACGATGTTGAGTTACGTGAACACACAGACAAATAGACACACAGACGATTACAGTCTGCAGAAATCATGGTAAAAGATGGAAATTCGAGAAGTCATTATTTTGTTCACTGATTTGTTTTGCTTTTCTTCTTCTTTACTTGCACCAGGGCCGGATCCAGGGGGTAGGGGGGGGGGTGCTAGGAGTGCTGCAGCATCCCTAACCCCCACCCCTTGGCAACAACAAAAAAAAAAAAAAAAAAAAAATAAATAAAATAAATAAAATAAATAAAATAAAGAAAGTAGAAGATGGAAGTTTTTGTTCAACTGGAAATACGTTATGTAAGGCAGTTAGTTACAGGACAGGACAGGATGCTATGCTAAGTACGCGCCTTTCCCCAAGGCTCAAAGCGCGGCGATCTATACCAACATACACGCTCACCTGTCTCATTTTACCCTCACACACACCAAATACACATACATCACTCAAACAGGTGATGTACAGGCAGGGAGATCGCTATTAGAAGACGGAAGAAAATCGAATTTTTATTTTTGAAATTTTTATATTGACTGCATCCTGTACCATTATTGAAGGGAGGGAGGAAACCGGAGTGCCCGGAGAAAACCCTCGGTGACCTCAATAGTCTCGTACCTAAGTCACATACGTTCGCCCCTTGCGGCAATCGAACCCGCGACCTTCGGCATAGGAAACCGGCGACTTATCCACTGCGCCACAAGTTTTACTTGTGGTGTTTCACCACTCTGTACCATACATTTTAAAAAGAACTAGACTAGCACCCCACCCCACCCCCTCCCTCGAAAATGGATTGATCCGGCCCTGTGCACCCACATACACTTTGGACCAGCGTTTTCTATCTCTTTATAATGAGAGTGTCGGATTAGTAAACGTTAAATTAAAACAAAAACAAAGTTTCGGTTATGCTAAATTAACCCTCTAAAATCGTTATTATAAACGAAGTCGGTTATAGTCAAGTAAACCTCTAAAACTGTATTATAAACGAAGTTTCGGTTATAGTAAAGTAAACTTTAAAAACTTTACTGTAAACGGATTTTCGGTTATATTAAATATTCGGTTATACTAAAGATTTATTTGGTCCCAGGGCACTTTACTATATCCGAAGTTCACTTTAGTTCTGGTATAGTATTCGAGCGTTGTGGCCAAGTGGGCTAAGGCGGGACTAACTTGCCTTGTCCACAAGCCAGAAACCAATGGCCCATGACAGGTGTGGGTTCGATCCAGCATCTGGGCGTTATGTTTCTCCAAATATTTACTTTCGACTCAGGCAACGTCTCGGGGGTTTTCTCCGGATACTCCGGTTTGCTCCCCCAGTAAAATTTCAAAAATCACAAATAATGTTAGGTAGGTTGGGTTTGGGCGCGTCACAGGCTGCGACTACGCCTTCCCGCCCAGAGGTTCCCGAAAGAAAGGGAAAATAAACTGCAACAACTAGTTAACATTGCTTTTATTATTATTATTATTATTATTATTATTATTATTATTATTATTATTATTATTATTATTATTATTATTATTATTATTGCTATTATTATTACTTTTGTTCAACATTATCCTAATAGTTCTGTTATAGTTAACATTGCTTTTATTATTATTATTATTATTATTATTATTATTATTATTATTATTATTATTATTATTATTATTATTATTATTATTTTTATTATTATTATTGTTATTATTATTATTATCATTATTGTTATTATTGTTTTATTATTGTTCAACATTATCCTAATAGTTCTGTTATAGTTAACATTGCTATTATTATTATTATTATTATTATTATTATTATTATTATTATTATTATTATTATTATTATCCAACATTATCCTAATAGTTCTGTTATAGTTAACACTGCCTTTATTATTATTATTATTATTATTATTATTATTATTATTATTATTATTATTATTATTATTATTGAATATTATCCTAATAATTCTGTTATAGTTAACATTTATATTGCTAATAATAATAATTATTATCATCATCATCATCATCATCATCATCATCATCACCATGAAAATGGAGTTGTACACATTGTAATAAATGATTATGATTGTTAGGATTTTAATTTTAATTGTCGTATTTTATTATTTTATTTAAGATTTTTGTTGCCTCTAATATCACTCGAACAGACGGAAAAGAATAGAACTCACAATGAGGAGAGAGAAAGAGAGAGAGAGAGAGAGAGAGAGAGAGAGAGAGTGGGAGTGAGGGAGCGAAAGGTGACAGAGAGAGAGAGAGAGAGAGAGAGAGAGAGACACACACACACACACACACATACAGAGCGTGTACGAGTGTGTGTGTGTATGTGAGTGTGAGAGAGAGAGCGAGAGAGAGAGACACACACATATATATAGAGCGTGTACGACGAGTGTGTGTGTGTGTGAGAGAGAGAGAATTGTGATCAGCTACCCGGAGCGTGGCGCAGCAAGAGAGAGAGATGTGTTAATCACCTATCAACTCTCACATCAAACGACATCAAACAACATTGTTTAACTTTGATGAGCGGCAAGACTGATAAATGTGGTGTGCGCGATTTTTGTAAGTGCCAACGGTTGAGCGGGAAGAAGAAAAAAAAAAACAGAAGAGAGAGAGAGAGAGAGAGAGAGAGAGAGAGAGAGAGAGAGAGAGAGAGAGAGAGAGAGATATGATCATGATGATTTAAGAAGGAGAAGGGATGATGATGATGATGATGATGATGATGATGATGATGATGATGATGATGATGATGATGCTGAAGATGATGATGATGATGATGTGAGAACAGAGGGAGAGAAGAATAAGAGGAAGAGAGAGAGAGGAAGTCGATAGAAGTAGTGGGCCAAAATAACTTAGCAATCGATGTGAAAAGTCTCATCAGCAACTTCGTCTTTAAAAGCTCACACTGTAAAACTCATTCAGTTGGAAACGTTCACGTTGTATTGGAGTATTTATGCCGCGTTTTCGGAAATGTTTTATTCAGGAAAGGCTCCCATAGTCACTGCTCTTTCTTCATCACCTGATGTTTTCTTTTTCTACTGCTGCAACTGTCTTTTTCGCGTTTTTTGTTTTTTTGGTCGGGAAAAGTACCGAAAGCTATTACTCTTTCTTCTTCTGCTGCTGCTACTGTTTTCGTCGTCTTCTTCTTCTTCTTTCTCTTCTTCTTCGTCTGGTAGCGACTGCTCTTTCTTCTTCTACTGCTGCTGTTTTTTTCTTCTTCTTCGTCGTCATTGTCGTCTCTTCGGATGGAACTGTTGCTTTTCTTCTTCTACACAACGCATTACATGTTATTTTAATGCATAACCAATTTTTAAAAAATCTAAATAATTTCATTATCAACTTTTTAATTAATTCAACTGCGTAGAACTTTGCTCGCTTTGTGTAATGTAATGTAATGTAACGCAATGTAATATATGTAATTATTAACTGAATTTCGTAATTGTATTTAAGTAGTAGCAGTAGCAGTAGTAGTAATAGTAGTAGTAGTAGTAGTAACAGTAGTGGTAGTAGTAGTAGTAACAGTAGTAGTAATTAGTAGTTATAGTTATAGTACTATTACTAGCAGTAGCAGCAGTAGTAATGGTTCTTTAAGCCCAAAACAACATCCTTACTTATTTTTATTTTATTTTTACCTTATTTAACTTTTAGTTATTTTAATTTTATTTTATTTGTATTTCTTTTTTTTTATTTTTTATTTTTAAATTTTAACCCTTTCAAACGACTTTTTTCTTGGTCCTCCAATCAATTGACGTCAGCGCAGTCAGTAGGAGGCAATCGGAATGCAAGAGTGGCCTCCCCTTTCAACAGGTCACGCGGTCTAGGGCCAGACTCGCATTCACACAGGGCAATAATGAGGGGACAGCACTCTAGATGAAAAAAGAGAGAGAGAGAGAGAGAGAGAGAGAGAGAGAGAGAGAGAGAGAGAGAGAGAGAGAGAGAGAGAGAGAAAGAGAGAGAGAGAGAAAGAGAGAGAGAGAATGTGTGTCTGTGTGAATGAATGAATGAAAGAATGAAAAAGTGAACATTGAAGTTTAACGTCAACACCCGCCATTTGGAGATACGGCAGACTGGATAACTTACCAAGGAAGGTGAAGAGGACAGTGGAAGAAAAGACCTTGGGCGTCGTGCAGTTTTTACAGTACGACCGCAATCTCATTGATTCCCAGCTTTGTGCCGAGCCGAGCAGTATAAATTAGCCCCGGTGGTCAAGCCCGTAAAACGGTTTATGATGACGCATAAACTCGATAAACGGGTTACGATGCGCGCATCAACTTGATAACACTGTTATTAACGGTCTCCCACCTCCCGAGCTTTTATGGCGGTGCGTTATGGCGCGTAGCTCATGGAAACCAGTGAAGATTAGTGCGGAATGTTGTAGGACTTCGCTATCAACAACAACAGTCCACCCACCCCACCCCACCCCACCCCACCCTGGAGCCCAGCATTATCAAAACACTCCACAGCCCTGGCCAGCCAGGAGACAGGCAGGCATCAGCCATCAATGATGCTCTGAATTTGCATCTATAGAACTGGAATATGTAAACATAAGACATTGAAAGGACAGAAAACACTTGAATGAGTGGCCAGAAGACACTAAATGGACAGAAGGGATTTGGATAAGTGGGCATAAGAAACTGAAATGACAGAAAACACTGCAATAACTAAACATAAGACACTGAAAGGACAGAAGACAGTGGAATAAGTGGAAGAAGGCACTTGGATAAGTGAATAAGTGGACATAAGACACTGAAAGGACAGAAGACACAGAAGTGGACAGAAGACACTGAAAGGACAGAGAACACTTGAATGAGTGGACAGAAGACACTAAATGGATAGAAGGGATTTTGATAAGTGGATAAGTGGACAGAAGACACTGAAATGACAGAAGACACTGCAATAACTAAACATAAGACACTGAAAGGACAAAAGACAGTGGAATAAGTGGAAGAAGACAATAAATGGACAGAAGGCACTTGGATACGTGGATAAGTGGACATAAGACAAGGACAGAAGACACTGCAATAACTAAACATAAGATACTGAAAGGACAGAAGACACTGAAATATGTGGACAGAAGGCACTAAATGGACAGAAGGCACGTGGATAAGTAGATACGTGGACATAAGACACTGAAAGGACAGAAGACACTGCAATAACGAAACATAAAACACTGAAAGAACAGAAGACACTGGAATAGGTGGACAGAAGAATTTAAATGGAGATGAAGACACTAAAAAGACAGAAGACACTGCAATAAGTGGACACTGAAAGGAACTAAAATCGGAATAGGTGGTCAGAAGACTCTAAATGGGCAGAATGCACTGGAGAAATTGTACAGAAGACACTGAAAGGACAGAAGACACAGGAGTAAGTGGACAGAAGACACCGAAAAGACAGAAGACACTGGAATAAAAATCATAATGTGTACAGACCTTAAATGAAATTAATGAAACATGAAAGGATAGAAGACACTGTGGACATTGAAAGTACAGAAGCTACTGGATTAAGTGGACAAAAGACACTGAAAGTACAGAAGCTACTGGATTAAGTGGACAAAATACACTGAAAGTACAGAAGCTACTGGATTAAGTGGACAAAAGACACTGAAAGTACAGAAGCTACTGGATTAAGTGGACAAAATACACTGAAATGACAGAAGACACTGAAATAAGTGGAGAAAAGACACTCAATAAACAGAAAACACAGAAAGCGCGCCTTAACGTTCTCGTCCTCAAACTTGAAGAAAACCTACACCAGACATTGTAGCCTGGCCTCAATAAAATTCTAGAAGCCGGGCAAAAGACGGGAGAATGTCCTCTTCATCCGCTACAGAGAGGTCACGTGGCAAGACAATGTTACGCGCTAGCACAGGTGGAGCGGCTGTCATCACGGTGTTAACGTTACAGGTATGCCCGTCAGCTAACAACCAGACTAGGTTGGCACGAGCTGCACGTACTGTGCTGATGATAGGTACTGTCGTGACAACTACAACACCACTCCAAACCACCTTCCCACCCCTAGCCCCCGTCTCTGTTTGTCTATCTCTGCATTTTGGGCTACCGTTCCCCACAATTCTCCTCCACCCACCTCTCCCCTCCCCCACCCAAAACAAAAAAAAAAAGGAAAAAAAAAGAATCTAAACCTGTTCTCTTTTTCACCGTCATTATTCTCTGCTACTTCGTAATACATTTCTAGTTCATTCTCGATACCTCGCTTTCTTAATCTCTATTAATAACTGAGTAACTATCGGAGGCGTTTGTGTATATGCTGTAGTATTAAAAATCCTGCATCAATTTACTGTTCTAACTTTGCACAACGGCAGATTTCAGTGTCCAATTTTGTATTCGCAGTACCTTTTTGCCCTGGTCTGTTAGAAAATAGCATACCTTCAGTTCAAAGCGATTTCTCTCCACTGAAGCCTTTTCTATTACAATGTTATTAATGTTTCGATTGAGACATGAAAAGTTGTTGTTTTAAAATTGGTACAGCTAAACCTTTGTTTGTTTGTTGTATAGGTAAAATGTGACTGGTTTAAATTATTGTATACATGTATTATATGAACACATTTTGTCTGAAGCAACGACACAAGGTAAGAATAAGCTGTAAGCTTAATATTAGTATCATTGTACTAATGCTGGAAGATATAATATTACAAACGTGTATAGTCTGAAGTCTCTCTCTCTCTCTCTCTCTCTCTCTCTCTCTCTCTCTCTCTCGCTCACTCTCTGCCACTTCCCTCTCACATCCAGATCTCTTTCTATAATATCAAATTCTCGCCTTTTCTAGGCAATTTCTCACAAGCTCCACAGATGACACAAACACACAATCCACCTTTCTCTCTCTCTCTCTCTCTCTCTCTCTCTCTCTCTCTCTCTCTCTCTCTCTCTCTCTCTCTCTCTCTCCCTCATTGTTACAAGCACCAAGCACGCACAACATGTGCTTATTCTTTTACCCTTGTTAAATAAAATTGTAATCTTATCCTCCCTCCCTCCCTCTCTCTCTCTCTCTCTCTCTCTCGTTACGAATTCCTATCCTATCCTATCCCGTAACCCGGAGGTCGTAGGGGCACCACAGATGATCGTTTAACCAGCATACTCCATCTTTCTCTGTCCTCAGCAGCCCTGATGGCTTCGCTCAGTGTCAAACCAGTCCATTCTCGAATGTTGTCCTCCCACCTCTTTTTCGGTCTCCCTCTTCTTCTACCTCCTTGCACTGTGCCTTGCAGATTAGTCTTTGCAAGGCCTGATGATCTGGTGACGTGGCCATACCTTCAGAGTTTCCGTTTCTTCACCACTGTGAGCAGGTCATCGTGTTGTCCAATGGCTTGTGTGATGGTCTGTCGGACTTCGTCGTTGGTGATGTGTTGGGTATAGGAAATGCCCAGAAGTCTTCTGTAGCACATCATCTCCATGCTTTGTATTCTTCGTTTGGAGATGAATTCGTCACGAATTGGAAGATCAATATTACTTTTTTGTTTCTTTGCTCTGCATATGAATCTTTACGCATAAATTGCATACTGATATTAAATATATTACAGTGTAATACTTCACAACAGCAGGTAACAAAACTGCAGTCACGTAAGGATGAAAATAAAAAAATTAGCTAAATTTGTGGCAGAAGCCTTATTGAGTAGACAGCGTCACATATTAGAAATGTCGAGAAAGGTATTTATTAGGATTTGTATTATGGATGAAACTAAGTTTTTGTGTGAGTGGGTGTGTGTGAGAGAGAGAGAGAGAGAGTGTGTGTGTGTGTGTGCGTGCGTGTGGGTGTGCGTGCGTGCGTGTGTGTGTGTGTGTGTGTGTTACTTTAGACGGTATCTTTGCCTGTCCATATTTCGTATAATAATATAACTGGGAAAAAGAGATTGGCACTTTTGTCCCGTTTGAACAAAATGTTTGTGTGTGTATGGTAGAATACATTGAGTTTTTGCTTTGTTCAACCACATTGGCAATAATGTGATTATTCATAGGTTGCATGCATACATTGTACATTCATATTTATATTTTTAGAATCAACATTAGCAAATCATTGTAAATGTTAAAATGTTCTCGAAATATTTGATAAATTATTTATAAACCCTGTCTGAAAGCTGGGTTTGCTAAAGACATTCAAAAATCAAATTGTCAATCTAATCTATCATCTATCTATCTATCTATCTATCTATCTATCTATCTATCTATCTATCTATCTATCTATCTATCTATCTATCTATCTATCTATCTATCTATCTATCTATCTATCTATCTATCTATCTATCTATCTATCTATCTAATCTAATCTAATCTATCTATCTATCCAACAATCCATCTGTATCTCAATTCCAAATGCTAGTCTTTTCTCGGCAATTTGCAAGGGGGCTTCTACAGATTAAGCACCGCCTTAGAGAAGCTCATCTCATCGAATCTGTGGCAACGCAGGGCCACTTCGTTTGTATTCCGTAAGCCCCTTGAATCAGCAAACCCCTCTCCCCCCTCCCCATTCTGCTAACCCCATCTCTAAACCTCTGTCTCGCTGTTACTCTTATTCACCATCACCACCCAGTTCTACCCCGACCCTACAAGATTTTTTTTAACCCCGTTCAATCTCCCTCGTCTTTACTTCCGCCATTGTTTCTCTCTGTGTCCTCTCCCCTCTTTTCTTTCTTTCTCCCTTTCTCTCTCTCTCTCTCTCTCTCTCTCTCTCTCTCTCTCTCCACATTTCTCTGTCTAGTTGTAACTATTTTTCTTCTTGTCTGTCTGTGTCTATGTCTCTCTCATTCAACCTCCTATCCCCAAAGCTTCTACTCTTTTCTTATTTTTACTTCCATACTCATTCCTCCCATTCTCTCTCTCTCCACTCTCCCCTCTTCACTTCCATTCCCTCCACTCTCTCCCCACTCACACACTCTCTCTCTTCTTCTTATTTGCATAATGACAATCAGGAGAGCAGAGCAAGGCCCTGCATAACAACTATAATCAAAGCGTGTTCTGGAATTCTCGTTCACATGGACCATTCTATACAATAGGAATAATAATAATAATAATGGGTTTTTATATAGCGGGTACTCCAGCCTACGACCAGACTCACCGCGCTTTACATAGTCAATACATAAAATACATGCACACGATCAAACATCGCTTTTGTTACGATACACCAAAAGACGGAACAGCAAAAGTAAGAACTATTTACAACTATGTACAAAATGACAAAAAAGCAAAAAAGACACAAATAGAATAGCAGCTGTCAATGTAACAACAACAACCACCACCACCACAGCAATGATAACGTATTTTATATAGTGCACAATCAGGCAAAATGTTTGCTCAAAATGCTTTAAGCTTTCTTCATGCATTCACTGGCACAAACAGCTTATACAACATTATATATAAGGTAAAAGACTACACACAAGATTGAAAAAAACCGACCCCACCCACGCACACACACACACACACACAGCAAATAAGCCAATAAATATGGCCCATAAAGAGTGGGTGACGTATGATGGAAACAGGGAAAGGCTGGGTTGCTTTCCAAGGGTGGCGGTGGTTAGGCACTAATCCTTGTCTAGGCTGAGAGATCCTCATAAAACTGGCCTTTCGAAACTACACCATCATCATTATTATCCTCCTCCTCCTCCTCCTCCTCATAATCATCACCATTGTCATCACTACCCTCGTCTTCTAATTCTTCGTCTTCTTCTCCTCCTTATATTTCTTTTTTTCTTTTTTTTAAAATTTCATCCAATGAGAAATGTTCACCATCAACATCAAAATCATCATCATTGTCATCATTATCATTATCATTATCATATCATCATCATCATCATCATCATCATCATCATCTCCATAGTCTTCTTCTTCGACTCCTCCTCCTTCTCTCTCATCCAATTGGAAATCAGGGCAGGACAGGTTAAGGAGGGACATGGGAGGAGAAGTGGTGAGGGGAGATGGAGGGGAGAGGGAGGGGAGAGGGAGGAGGGAATGTGCAATTTAGATAACTGGTGTCTACAATTCGGCACAAATCGCCTAACCTCAATTGGTCGCATTAGTCGTACCCGAATTCTTGTCATGTTCTACCCGTACAGTCCACTCGCTATCATCCAACACCGTGGTGGAAAACTAGATGGGATCTCTCTCTCTCTCTCTCTCTCTCTCTCTCTCTCTCTCTCTCTCTCTCTCTCTCTCTCTCTCTCTCTCTCTCTCTCTCTCTCTCTCTCTCTCTCTAGCTCTCTCTCTCTCTCAGAGGGAGAAGATCTAGTGAAGTCTCCGCCACAGTGTATGAGAGCATAACTTCCGATAATGGTCAACAAAGTCGGAATGGAATTTAAAATATATAACACGAAAGACACGCGGTGCACAAGCGTACACTTAAGACGTCGACGACGACGATGATGGTGATAGTAATAATGATGATGACAATAGTAGTAGTAGTAGCAGTAGTAGTTGTTCAGCTTGGGGTTTCAACCTGTTGAGTAGGCCTAATAATTTCAGGAGGACTTTGCTGCGATTGCTGATGAGACCGATGGTGCGGTAATTTTCACACTCCTGAAGGTTACCCTTTTTGGGAAGAGTCCTGGCCGATGACTTCTGTGTAGAAGACTTTCGCCCAGTGATGCCGTACTGACATCACCCCTGTTAGTCGTCTCTTACGACATGCCGGGAAACGCTGGGTATATTCTATTAAGTGCGCGACCCCACAAAAAAAATATTTACAAGTAAACTATAATAGACGAGAGTGGGAGCGGGAGAAGGAGAGCAGCTAGGGAGTGCAGGGACAGGGGCCGAGCGGTGTGACGGCGGTGGTCTGAATCACAAAAGAAGAGATGATGATGATGATGATGATGATGATGATGATGATGATGATGATGATGATGATGATGATGGGGGACGAGATAAGAACTTTTTAAGGAAAAGATGAATTTACAAGTTGGACTTGATGTGGCTATGTTCGGAGAGATGCGAAGAGAGAGTGGAAGAGAGTTCCAAGTTGAAGGACCAAGCACTGAGAAGGGTCGACAGCCAGTAGATGAGAGTTTGTTGCGGGATATTTGTAGCATGAAGGTGTCAGAGGAAGAACGAAGATTTGTAGATGGCTTGTAGAAATGAAGATTCTGGGTGAGGTAGGAAGAGGCTAATCCATGGACGCACGTAACAGAAAGTACAGAGATACAGGAAACAAGTGGAGAGAATGCAGTATGACTGCGATATGATCAGAATTTTGTTCTTTTTGAGAACAAGATGCGCATCTGAGTTCTGAAAACGTTGGAGCAGATAGTTACATGATGGAACTTGTGAATGGATTTACTCGGATATTTGCTTAATTACACTGCGCAATCTCCAGTTTATTCAAGAATTTTATTTTGGGCAATAAGAAATTACAACAACGTCACAACGCCCGAAATCTGGCCATTACGTAAAGTGTTAGATGGGTTCAAACGACTTTAGAAAAGGAAACTAATTTCGCGTTATGTTAATTACTTCCCTTCTATTGCACGACGCTAGAGAGAGAGAGAGAGAGAGAGAGAGAGAGAGAGAGAGAGAGAGAGAGAGAGAGAGAGAGAGAGAGAGAGAGAGAGAGAGAGAGAGAGAGAGAGAGAGAGACAGAGACAGAGAGAGAGAGACAGAGAGAGAGACAGAGAGAGAGACAGAGAGAGAGACAGAGAGACAGAGAGAGAGAGAGAGACAGAGAGAGAGAGAGAGAGAGAGAGAGAGAGAGAGAGAGAGAGAGAGAGAGATTTCTATTATTTTTCTTCTTTTTCTTCTAGATACGTGTTGTTAGAGGTACGTATCAGTGAATGTTGCATATACATTTTTTTCATGTCAAATATTCTCTTTGAAGAGGATTCTCAGTTGCCAAATGTTCTATCTGTATAATTGAATAGCTTTGTGAAGAGTATGTGTGTGTGACTGTGCCGTATCTTTTAGAATGCTGCATCCACCCACATATTCCCGGGTAAACAGCTAGTATGACTATGTTAAAAGAGATCTGCGAGAAACGTCTTTTTGAATGTTTGTCTGCACACAAAAGATTAGATCCTATTCTTGTGCTATTGTTTGCTTGTGACTGAGACAACGTGCAAACATACTTGTGTTTTGAGTGGCTGTGTTTAGAGAGGATGGGGATGAGGGCATTGGTTTAGTATATAGATCTCTTTAAAAAAAAAAAAACAACAAACAAACAGAATCTCTGTATTGCTTTTACTACAACTGTTATCACGTCACTTTCATCATTATATTTGTGACTCACATGCATGCGAGGTTTTATTAATATTTTCTGTCATTTATGTGTTCAGTATTACCAGCGTCAGAGTAATGTTATAGTAGCAAAATAATGAGAACCTCTAGAAGTCCTGCAAAATGTGTCCTTCAAATCCTAAAAAGTTAATGAAATGACACCGAGCTGAATTGTATGCCTACATGTGGATAGTCTCCTAGGCACTCAATCTCTCACTTTCTCCCCCCCCCTCCCTCTGTCTCACACACGCACACACACACACACACACACACATATACATGCATACACAGATGACAGAGAGAGACTGCTGCATACGTTTTGGACTCCTCCTTTAGGTTTCCGCTATGGGAAATTTTCTTGACACGACGTACTAACGTGACTATTTTCTTCTTTGTGTAATATATACAGAAAAATTTATATGATCGTGCCTCCAAAGCTATGTTTTCTCTTTTAAGAAAAATTAGAAAGCTTATGTTACCACTAGAAATTCAAATTGATCTGTTTGAGAAAACTATAGTTCCTATTCTGTTATATGGTTCAGAGATATGGTGTCCTCAAATGAGTGACCTTGCCACTAAACTGCAACTGCGTTTTTATAAACTAATTTTAAAGCTGGGTAAGTCTACTCCTTCTCAAATTATTTTTTGGTGAATTAGGGCAAGTTCCTCTGGAGTTACAGGCAAAGCAAAGAATGTTAAATTTTTGGTTTAAGCTTGTTCACCCTGATAACAGTAATAAATTGTCCAGCGTTATGTACACTTTTTTGTTTCACATTGATTTGCATAAAGGTTATAAATCTTCAGTCCTCGATTCAGTGCGGAAAGAGTTAAATAATCTAGGACTTGGTAATTTTTGGTTAAATCAGGGGCTAACCAATGTTATGCCTTCTGCTTCAATTTTTAAGTGTACAATTAAACAACGCCTACATGATCAGTTTATTCAAGGCTGGTTCGAGGAAATAAACAATAATGAATTTTACTATAATTATCGAATGTTTAAGCTACATTTTGAATTTGAAAAATATTTGCATGTTCTACCAACAAATCTTGCAATATCTGTTCTAAAGTTTAGGACACTTAACCACATGCCTACATGAACATTCCTAGACAAAACGTGTTCAAAAATAAAATTTTTTACTATATTATTTTTTCACATTTACAAAATTTGAAAAATATTTGCACCTACCACCAAGTTCTTCAACAATATCTAGTCAGAATGTGGCCGATATTTTTTCCTTCACAAACGTTTTTTGTAATAGTCGATCTTTTGAGTTTTTTATTTATTTTTTTGTTTTATTTTTTTAACTATTAAATATCTTTAAAATCAAATGCCATCAAAAGAAAATAATTAAAAAAATTAAAATAAAAGTCTAAAAAATTAACAAAAAAATAATAATCACAAAACAAAAAAAAAAATAAAAATTCAACAAATTAAAAAATGTCATTGATGTGTAGGTTGAATATAATAATGATGTTGTTGTAAGTTCTTTTTCTTCTTCCTCCCTCCCCCTGCCACCTCCCCCCCTCCACGCTATCCCGCTGTATAAATAAATAGTTTAAAATTTTTATTTTATTTTTTTTAATCTAAAATGTTAATTAATTATTGTGCATGTTTGTGTATATTTTTTTAACCATGTCCATGTGCCCTTAATGGGTTTTGTCTGGAATAAATTTGCCTTGCCTTGCCTTGCCTTGCCTTGCCTTGCCTTGCCTTGCCTATAATAATGTAGTTTTCTTCACACTACCTATTAACGTGATAATTTTCTTCTTTGTATAATATAATAATGTAGTTTTCTTCACACTACGTACTAACGTGACAATTTTCTTCTTTGTGTAATATAATAATGTAGTTTTCTTCACACGACGTAATAACGTGACAATTATCTTCTTTATGTAATATAATAATGTAATTTTCTTAAAACGACGTACTAACGTGACGATTTTCTTCTTTGTGTAATATATGACTGTAGTACAGTTTTCTTCACACGACAGAAGTTTAAAGCACTAAATTTTCACAAATGGGGATACCATTTATACAGAAACCCCCGGCAACCCCACGGGGGGAGTCAGAGGAAGAAGCACAAATAATAATAATAATAATAATAATAATAATAATAATAATAATAATAATAATAATAATAATAACTATTTAAATAGCGCATATATTCCACACCAAAAGGAGAGATTCAAGACGCTTTCTCGCACATAATAAATGATGACGATGATGATGATGATGATGATGATGATGATGATGATGATGATGATGATGATGATGATGATGGTGGCGGTGGTGAAAAGAAGACAAAAAAGCCTGGCAGCTTGGCAAACTTACATAACTGAAAACTATTTTCCCCCTTTCGTATAGTTTCATGATGCTGATGATGACGACAATGATGACTACGACGACGACGATGATGACGACGATGATGATGACTGCGACGATGATGAAAATGATGATGGTGACGATGCTGATGCTGATGATGACTACGACGATGATGAAAATGATGATGATGCTGATGATGACGACGACGATGATCGACGAAAACGAAAACAAGAATACAAATCTCTTCAAAAGCCGCAGCCAAAGGTAAAGAAGAGTCGCGCGAGTGAGTCATGCTGTCACTGAATTCCAGGACACAAGCGGCCAAATTCGTTCTTACAATCAGACAAAAGCCCACAGGGTATTATCTTCCTTACAAGGCAAGCAAATAACGGGCTTGGGTTCTTTCCCTTTAGATTGTTTCCCTTCAATACGCGCTGTCTCTTTACCCTTTCGATTGTTTCCCTTCAATACGCGCTGTCTCTTTACGACTGTTCCCCTTGAATACGTCGGATTGCGAGTTGTCGGTCTTAGGACGGGTCTTCTTCAAGAGGAATTGTCTCCCTTTTCCGATTGATCTTGACGGTGAATCGGGAGGCTTAAGTTAGAAGATTCTGTATCTGCCAGCGCCTTCAGTAGCCCTTGAGCTGGGAGAGCGCTAGCTATATAAAAACAATTAATTATACACTTCTGTCCAACTTTTCTTCTTTAGAAAGTGTTCCCTTTGAATACAGGTGGTTCAGGGTGGCCCCGAAGAAGGAAATGGAATTGGTAGTCCACGGGAGGTTCGGGTTGGTTTGAGATTATAGAAGTCATATATCTGCAAGTTTCTTTGATTTTAAACTTAAGTACAGGTCATTCACAATCAAAGTCGGAAGTATACATTCTATCCCGTAACTCGAAGGTCGTTGGGGCACCACAGATGATCGTTTAACCAGCGTACTCCATCTTTCTTTGTCCTCAGCAACCCTCATGGCTTCGCTCAGTGTCAAGCCAGTCCATTCTCGAATGTTGTCCTCCCACCTCTTTTTGTCTTCCTCCTCTTCTGCCTCCTTGCACCGTGCCTTGCAAGATGGTCTTTACAAAGCCTGAGCCTCTGGTGACGCGGCCATACCATCGGAGTTTCCGTTTCTTCACCAGTGTGAAGTATACATTTCAAAAGACCTTTTTTTCCCTTTTATTTCTTTCTGTCTGTCTGCTATTCAACGTGTTTAATGGTGGTGGTAGTGATGATGATGAAGATGATGACGACGATGAAGATGATGATGATTATGAGGAGGGGAAGGAGGATAGCCTATTGCTGCTGTTGTTACCGATGACGATTCTTCTTGCTACAATGCGTTACGGTATATTATTCGGGTTTACATAGTCTGGCTGCAAAACTGTCTAATACAGGGTGTTCCAAAAGTCTTGGGCACATTTGAAGTCCCCATATCTCAATTACTATGAATGGTAGTAAGATAAAAGTTGTGCCATTCTAAAGCTAATTACATTAAGTTTTTTGTAAAGCTGTTTATTTTTTTAATTTCTTTTCAGACCCATTAATGGCGTTCACTCAACCAGAAAATGCTGGGACGCATTTGGCAAGAATTTGACTATCGGCTTGTGTGTCGTGTGACCAATGGTGCTCACATTGAACATCTTTGAACATTCCATGTAAAAATTGAGATTACAAGCTTTCTGAATTTACCAGATGCGTTTTATATCCTTAATAGTTTCGGAAATATTCAATGTCAAAATGTGCCCAAGACTTTTGGAACACCCTGTACTTCAACAACAAAAATTTACTATTCTAGTGACTGCAATTTCAGGAGAAAACTGAAGAAGAAGAAGAAGAAGAAGAAGAAGAAGAAGAAGAAGAAGAAGAAGAAGAAGAAGAAGAAGAAGAAGAAGAAGAAGAAGAAGAAGAACTGCTCTTACGTAACCCACTTCAATAACCCAACATTTAAAACAAGTTTTGAAATTGCGGAACTTTAATTATGCCTATTGGAACTTTGAGAAAGAGAGGTGAATTCAATCTGGCATACAAGCAAGTCCTTGTAACGTTCTGTGAATTGCTCTCAACGATTTTAAGAAAAAGGTTCTACTCGCTCCGTCCCCAACATAGCTCAAAAACATTAAAGCAATAATATTCCAACCTCAGCAACTTCTCTCCCTTCTGAGTAATTCTTAGGTTTTAGCAAAATGGGTTGAATTCCATTCTGTGTGTTTGTGTGTGTGTAGGTGTGTGTGTGTGAGTGTGAGTGTGTAAGATCAGAGATAGAGAAAGATGACGATGATGATAATGATGATGATGACGTGTCAGCAAAAACATCATCATCATCATCCATTCTCATCCTCCTCCTCATCCATCATCATCATCATCATCATCATCATCATCATCATCATCATCATCATCATCATCATCATCATCATCATCATCATCTTCTTCTTCTTCTTCTTCTTCTTCTTCTTCTTCTTCTTCTTCTTCTTCTTCAAACAATCCCTCGAGAAGTTTTCTTTTGCCATCTTTTTTTCATCCTCCACTCTCCTCTTCTTTTTCAGACAACCCCCTCTAAAAGTGTATTATTTCTTTATTAACTTCTGCTTTTCCTCTCTTCATTTTCTTCTTCCTCATCTCATCCTCCACTTCCTTCTTCCCAATCAATCAAGCAAGCAAACTCCCTGGAGAAGACCTGTGGACTGAATCGTTCCCAGTAGGAAACATCAGTCATACAATTCCGGCGCCAGATCGGATAGCTTGGTGCGACAACGGCTAACGATTTATTGTGATCAGATGGTAGGTAGGTAGACTTAGGACTGTCTAGTGCGCACGCATAAACATCGCGCAGCTCGACGGCCCATCACCTCTAACAACAGTCCGTAAGCTTTGATAGTATACTACATAGGTTGTAAACTTGGGGGTATTAGCTGTAGTACAAGTGACAAATATTCCGCACAGAGACAGGTCAAGGTATAGTGTGTGACAATTCAACCAATCAATGCAATATAATGACTATAGTTTAGTGTACAATGCTATACCTCCCTCCCTCCCTCCCTCCCTCCCTCCCTCCCTCCCTCATCTCTTCACCCCCCCCCTACTCCCATCCCCTCTTTCACGCTTCTCCTCTCCCGCTCTCCCTCCCCCCCTCTCTCTCTCTCTCTCTGCGTAAATAAAATGTATTAATTAAATTGATATTCATGTCGGCAGAACACTTTATTTAAAGACACTTTCTTTTCTTAACCCCGCATAATAACTTCTTCTTTGCTCTCTCTCTCTCTCTCTCTCTCTCTCTCTCTCTCTCTCTCTCTCTCTCTCTCTCTCTTTCTCTCAATGTCAAAGGTTCTACATTATATTAATTTCTTAAGGGATAGATTGGAAGATTATACTTTGCAATTAGGCTGAAATCTTTATCCCTACTTTTTAAAAAAAAAGTTTAAAATCTCTCTTTTTCTCTCTCTTTTCACCCCTCGCTCTCCTCTCTCACTCTCTCTCTTTCACTCTCTGTCCCTTCCTCTCTCCACAAATGCCAGAATATTGGTGTTGTTTAAAATATTAATGTAGTTGTAGCGGCAGTGGCAATTAGGTTCTTGCTTCAGCCGCTCCTTCGCTTCTCGTCGTTCAGGTCGTCGTCGTTGTTGTTGTCGTCGATATTTTACTACACTTTGTAACAATACTCGTGTTTGTGGAACAGGCTTGGTAGCTGGTTTCAAGTCATGATCCTCGCACTTAACGGGGTGGAAAGGAGGGGTGTTTAACGCTAATGTTAGCGTCGCCACAATGGCACCTTAAAAGATGAAGTAATTCTGCCTTCCTGTAGGTTACCATTCACCTGCTCTGTGTCGGTATACCAGCAAGTAAATAACTAAGTAGATTTGCCAACAGAATGGGCGACAGCTTTCCCATAACCTTTTGGTTGTTGGGGGCCTCTCTTTTCTCTGGGACAGCTCCTCTTTTTCGTTGCCTTACCTTCCCCAGTACTACACAGACCTAGGGACCCACCCATTCACAGCTCGGTGTAACAGGATGTGTTGTGCGTCAGTTTCATTCTACAACATCCTTCAGTGGTGGCAACCAAGTATGGAAACCTATCCAAGTACTATCCACGCTTGCCGTTGCTTTAACGAAACATTTGTAGCTTCTGGCCAAGTGACAACTTTACCGCGCCACCCACATAACTACGAAAACCACCAATACAAATTAAATCCCATGCCCCACCGCCACTGGCCCAAAGTACCAAATCTTCACGTCATAAACTGTCTGGGGTTTACACTAATGGTACATGTTTACTACGTTGCAAAACCAACTAATTTCCCTACAGACCCATCGCAACAGGTTTTTAAACCAAAATATTGCTGACATTTTGTAAACCGAGTACAGTGGGAAGTATCTTGTAAAATACATTTTGCGGCTACTTTTTGTACCTAAGACAGAGTGGAAGGGGGGGGGGGGGGGGGGTAGTGTTTTGTGTGTGTGGGTGATTGAGAGTTTGCTTGAGTGGGGCTTTCATTTGTCCGGAGTCCAATACTGATGTTAGGAATGATGTGCAGGCTTACAAAGAGGTCACTTAATGGCATGTCTTAATCGGAAGGTTCGTCCAAGGTTGGGAGAGCTTCAAAAACGTATTTTTGGAGGTTCTCAGACCCTTCTCAGATCCCGAACCTAGGTTTCTGAATCTTATTTGTTGTCCAAAAGGTTCAGGAAGCTAGGTTCGAGATCTGAGAACCTTAATACAAAGTTTGTACACCCCCCCCCCCTCCAACCTTCCACGAATCTTTCAATTAAGACAGGCCAAAGTCGTTTAAACAATTTCAAACCATTAACACAATCCAAGTTCCTTACAACTAAAAAGACAATCGCCACAGGTGCAAACTGTACCAGACTTGCAGATCTCATAGTGCCCATCATCATCATCAATAAAAAAAATTTTTGCTGCAGTTTATTATCCCTTTAATAATAATAATAATAATAATAATAATAATAATAATAATAATAATAATAATAATAATAATAATAATAATAATAATAATAATAATAATAATAATAATTGTCATGGCAAAACTGTGGGAGAGAGGTCTGGGGCACCATGTTTACCAGCCACGGAGCAGACAGGTCGCTGGTCAGGACACTAGAACCACAAAAAAAATTGAATAATTGTGGGCACGTGCTTCCACAGTGAAGGATGTTTACCAGCATAGTGGACCAATAGGGAGCTCGGGTTTTGGAGATAATACTCCAGGATTCAGCTGGGAACTAGCAGCTTTTGTTCGTGTCCTGGGTGCAAGAAGATCGTGGAGAAGACGGGAGGTACAGGCGGAGGAAACATTAAGCCGTTGGACCGTATGTTGTCGAAGGGACGCGTCGGAAATCATGAAGTGACTGTCTTAAGAGACTCTGGCTGCAGTGGGGTCATCGTCAAAGAAGACCTAATCGCTAAAGAACAGTTCACTGGCGATTTTAAATGGACACTCATGGCCGACAGCAAATGTGTGAGAGCGCCAGTTGCGAAGATTCAAGTCAGCACTCCTTTCTACATAGGCGAAGTAGAAGCGGTTTGCCTGAAGAAGCCGCTATACGATTTGATGATCGGGAACATCGACGGCGCGAGACGACCCGACGACCCCGATCCATAGTGGAGTCCTGCCTCAACCCAACGTGTCGAAGTTGTAGAGGAGGATCCATTGCCGTTTCCCGATGGAGACCTTACAGAGCTGCTACGGGATAATGTGGCTACTCCGGCTCAGCCCTGCCGACCAGAGATCGTCGGTGCTGTTACTACCAGGGCCCAGGCCAAGAGAGACAAGACGTCTATGCCACTGAAGGTCGCCGACAACTCTAAAGCTGCCATCGTGGACAGAGATAAGCTGATCCAGCTCCAGGAAGCTGATAGCACTTTAAACAAGTACAGGAACCGCCAAGACCACGTGACCAAAGGCAGTGGTACGGTCTATTTTGAGGTGAAGGCCAAGATCCTGTACCGAATCTTCCAGCACCCGAGGGTCAACGGAGGTAAACCACTACATCAAGTCTTGGTACCGTTACCCCTAAGGCGCCAAGTGATGGAAGTAGCGCATGACTCAATCATGGGAGGTCACCTGGGTATCAAGAAGACGTCAGACAGAATCCAGGCGGTGTTCTACTGGCCAGGACTTCATGCGGACGTCAGCCGTTTCTGCCGATCATGTGACATTTGCCAGAAGACCATACCTCGAGGAAGGGTCCCGAAAGTGCCTATGCAGAGGATGCCTCTGATCGACCGACCTTTCAAGAGGGTGGCCTTAGACTTAATCGGCGAAATAAGACCTCCGAGTGAAGAAGGTCATCGGTGGGTACTGACTTTAGTGGACTATGCGACTCGGTACCCAGAAGAAGTGCCACTGAAGAAGATTGACACTGAAACTGTAGCAGAGGCACTGGTGGACATGTTCAGTAGGCTTGGAGTGCCTGAAGAAATTCTGACAGACCTCGGGACGCAGTTCGTCTCTGACTGCATGAAGGAGGTCAACAGACTGCTGAGCATCCGGCATTTGACTACGACACCCTACCATCCGATGTGCAACGGGCTTGTCGAGAAGTTCAATGCTACGCTGAAGTCCACCCTGAAGAAACTGTGCAGCGAGCAGCCCAGACAATGGCATCGCTATATTAACGCCTTACTTTTCGCCTACAGAGAAGTACCGCAGGAGTCCACCGGCTTTTCTCCGTTCGAGCTGCTGTACGGAAAGAACCATCCGAGGGCCGATGCACATCCTAAAAGAACTGTGGACGAAAGAAGTAGACACCCAGAGGTGAAGAACAGCTACCAGTACGTGTTTGAGCTACGGGAGAAGCTGGAGCAGACTCTCGAGATAGCCAGAGAAAACCTGAAGAAGTCCCAGGACTGTGGAAAGCACTATTATGATCGTAGGGCTGTGAACAGGAAGTTTAAACCTGGCAACAAAGTGCTGGTGCTGCTACCTACTGATCACAATAAGTTGCTGATGCAGTGGAAAGGCCCGTACGAAGTGGAGACCGTGGTGGGGATCAACGACTACAAGGTGAAGGTCGGCCAGCATTCCAAGATATACCACGCCAACCTCCTTAAGCTGTACGTGGAAAGGCCATCAGAGACTGTGCACGCAGCCACAGCAGCTGTGACCGACAACAGCTTTGACAGCGAAGAACTGTTGGAACTGAGAGACTTCCACAGCAAAGAAGGCATCAATGACGTTAAGCTAGGACCAGGCTTGACGGAAGGTCGAAAGTTGGAGCTCAAGGACCTTATGGGCGAATTTCCCCATAGCTTCAGTGATGTCCCAGGCTCTACGACTTTGGTCGAACATGAAGTCCACACCCAGACCTGGAAGGAGCATCTGCAGACCTTGAGGGAGCTGTTCCACCGTCCCGCAGAAGCCAACCTGATCGTGAGACCCAGCAAGTGCATCCTGGGAGCTGACAACGTCGACTGCGTCGGACATCCGACGGAAGGAGGAGACAACGGAGGATGCACTGACTCCAGGAAAACCCACGTGATCGTCGTCTTTGACCCTGGGCCGATGACAACCGCAACTGACGAGGGCGACGTTTCCTTGCGGATGAAAGATCATTGACTGTGTGGACGAACTAAGAATATTGGTAATGACAGACTTGAAAATGAAAAACGTTGATTGGGTAAATGAACTGTGAACATTGACAGTATCCAGAAAGACTTGCAGATGAGAAACTTTGACTCTGTGTGAATGAACTGTGAACATTGACAATATCCAGACAGATTTGAAGATGAAAACCATTGACTCTGTGTGAATGAACTGAGAACGTTGATAGTGTTCAGACAGGCTGAAATAAGTCTTAATTCTGTACATTGTTTGTGAATTACGTTTCAACGTTGTTGAAAGAAATTGGGTAAATTTCTTCTTGAGTGGGGGGTTATGTTACGTTGAAACGCGAATGGTAGTACGTCGGAAACGTGTACGATAGATCTAATCGTTTCGTTTTGCAAAGTATTCAATAATGGAGTTTATTTACCTTTGATTTGAGTTTGCATTGTTGTTAGGAAAGGCTTTGTATAACGTTGATAATTTTCGTTAGTCGATATTGTTGTAGAATCTTCTGGATCGGCTTGTTTACTATCGATCGAAGATTCGGGATAATTGTAGAAATTTGAAGGAACGATCCGGAAGGAGAAGAAATGTGTAATGACGTAAGTCAGTGATGACGATCTTTAGTTCGATTGGTGGCAGTACGTCATTTCTACCATGTACCAAATTGTTCCAGAAAAGAGAGAGGTTATTTAATCGTGTGCCGAGTTGCTGTTGGGAGGAAAAAGTTGTTGATAGTGATTTGGAAAGTTGCTGTGAAAGTTGTTGAGTTGAATTGAGAATTGTATGCAGTTGTTGGTGTGTGCTGAATAAAAGTGGAAAACTTCATACGTCGACTTTGTGACTTGTATGCTGTTTGGACGGGCTGTGTGAATAAACGAATCTGAGTTACACAACTATCAGGAATTCAAGCATCGGGGCTGAATCAGATACTGATAGAAAACACCAACATCGAATTGAGTGTAACAGCCAAGAAGAACTGTGCAACGAGACTTTTTAAAATCAATGACAGTGAATGTGGTGTGAATTAGTCATATATTGCATTGCAACGGACTACCAGGGACAAAAGGGGGGACATATGTGTGTTTTTATTGCCTGTGTATTATTATATGTGTATGTGTTTAATTAGAGGAACCACAAAGGTGAGAGAGTGATTTTTTTCTACATTTTATGCCGATGTTGTGCTTTTATATGTGTTAAGACTCGTTTATGTGTAAACTCATTTTAATTTATGTTTTCTTTGGTTTCATTCTTTTGTTTCTTGATTAAGGATTTATATTATATGTTTTTTTTGAAGAAATGCTAATTTTTATTTTTAACATTTCATTTCATTAGTTGAGTTTTTAGTTTAGTTTAGAGGGAGAAAGGACGCTCGCACACGCACGACCAGCCCGATCACTCCTTGTATGAATGAAACAGTCACTTATTTAAATACCGTACGGAGAAACAATGTTGTTTGTTTTATTTTTTTTTGGGAGGGGGGTGGGGAGCGGTATACTAGTCACGTCTTGCACATTCTGGTGACGGGATCACCAACGGCCGGTCATCGATGCTGATAGGTTGCCATCAAGCTAATCTCCCTTGCGACTTGTACATTACAGGACCCGGCTGTGTGCCCTGCGCATGCGCCTTGCCTAACTACGGACTTCTAACAGTTGTCCGTAGCAGTATTACATGTGAAGAGATAATAACAACAAACACCTGTACCAATTTTCCATGTATTGAAATCTTGTTTTCACGTAAAACCGTTAGTATTACACGTATTGAGCTTACAACATGAGAACACCTGTCAGTAGAGTTTAAACAAGCGAATACACACGGAAGAGCCGTCATGTCACGGAAGGTGTTCCCCGTAACCTTTTGCGGTCTTTAGGGACGCCTTCCCGTGTGGGACCTCTCTTTTCTCTGAACCAGCTTAATTGTGGCGGAGCCCACCCCCTCTTTCTCCTCGCTGCCTTACCGTCTTGCAGGGTTGTGAAGAGAGCCAGGTAGGTACTCTTTGACCGCTGCCTTACCGTCTTGCAGGGTTGTGAAGAGAGCCAGGTAGGTACTCTTTGACCGCTGCCTTACCGTCTTGCAGGGTTGTGAAAAGAGCCAGGTAGGTACTCTTTGACCGCTGCCTTATCATCTAGCAGGGTTGTGAAGAGAGCCAGGTAGGTACTCTTTGACCGCTGGGTGGACTGGGATGTTTGTTGCATTCTTTGTGTCGGTTTCGTCGTTGCCTTTTCCAAGTATAGTCACCCATCCAAGTAGCAACCGCGCTCGACGTTGCTTAATGGAACCCACTTTGCCCACGCCCTCTCGACAGATCCTTTTAACATTCACAGCGAGTGTTGCCCCAAGGAAAAAAAAGCCAAGCTTGCAATTAAAAAACAAGTCTTTGGAAAGTATAGTTATGTAGTTATGTACTACATTCCGTAGTTGTTGTGCCTTTCAATAGCCAACGCCTGTGCCTAGCCAGCCAATGTTTAATACAAAATAATAATAATAATAATAATAATAATAATAATAATAATAATAATAATAATAATAATAATAATAATAATAATAATAATAATAATAATAATAATACTGGATACTATATACGCGCCTTTCCCCAAATCAATCAGGCTCAAAGTGCGGCGATCTGTACCAACATACACGCTCACCTGTCTCATCCACCCTCACACACTCACACACAACAAATACACATCCATCACTCAAACAGGTGGTGTAAAGGCAGGGAGACCGCTATTAGAAGACGGAAAGAAAATCGAATTTTTATTTTTGAAATTTTATATTGACTTCGTCCAGTACCATTATTGAAGGGAGGGAGGAAACCGGAGTGCCCGGAGAAAACCCTCGGTGACTTCAATAGTCTCCTACCTAAGTCACATACGTTCGACCCTTGCGGGAATCGAACCCGCGACCTTCGGCATAGGAAACCGGCGACTAATCCACTGCGCAACCACTCAACATTCTGGGGCTAATACCAAAACCGGTAAGAAAAAGAGCTCGTAAGGTTTTTCGTTTTAGACGCATTCTTCACGCCGCGTGGTTCACATTGACCACTTCTCTGAGTGTTTGTCATAATATATATCAGACGGTTGGGAAGAAAGACGGAAGACTACAACGTCAGCAAAAGTATCAAAAAAAAAAAAAAAAAAAAAAAAAAAAAAAAAAAAAAGGAACATTCATCCAAACAAGTATAAAATTCCCCAAACGTTCGTCTTTATTTACAACTAGTGGTTTTGTACCCTGGCAAGCCAGGGTACACAGGTTGCTGTTTAAAATGTAGACAGAGAGACAAATGTTGTCTGCGAGTTTCATTTGGACGATGATACCTCCCCATATCCCCTTTGATATCTCCCCCCCCCCCATGATGCCTCACCATACCCCCTTGATACCTCCCGGAACCCACTTGATACCTCCCCATAACCCCTTGATACCGTCCGTACCCCCCTTGTTACCTGCCTGTACCCTCCTTGATACTTCCCCGTTGATCGTTTCGCAGGTATGGATGAAAGGAATCGACCATCATCCCTTATATATACCCGTATCCCCGTTATGCCTACCCATGCCCCTTTAAACCTACCCGTAGCCCCCTTTTACCTACACGTACCACCCCATCCCGATCCTTGGTAATAATAATAATAATAATAATAATAATAATAATGAATATAGAATAATACAAATAGAAATCATAAAAAAACACCAAGGTTTTAAAAGAAAATGTAATATAAGATATAATAAAATTAATAATAATAATAATAATAATAATAATAATAATAATAATAATGCATTATTATTATTATTATTATTATTAGTTTATAAATAATAATAATGATAATAATAATAATAATAATAATAATAATAATAATAATAATAATAATAATAACAATAATAACAACAACAACAATAATAATAATAATAATAATAATAATAATAATAATAATAATAAATGAAAGGTCAAAAGCCTAAATTAAAAAAATAATATCCATATTGTAGTGTAAAAAAAAAAATGGCCCGCCTGAGATTTGAACTTGGGTCGCCCTGCATGGCAGGCGAACATTTTACAAAGTCAGCTACCAAGGCTTCCTAGAAAGAACATCAACTTTTTGGTTGATATGGGAAAACATGCTGAAACCTCAAATTGATTTTTAATGGAAGCGCGCGGAATGAATTTTTGTGCGCATATAAGTATGGATGAAAAAGAAAGTGAACAGGTAACCTTCAGCTGTAAGATTGGTGACATGAGTGCAAAAGTGTTTTGAATGGAAATAAAACAAAATTTGCGGTATAACGGAACGGCAGTTCTTGACACGGGTTGAATCGGAAGCGCCGCGCGGAATGAGGCTATTGCAGTTTGTGGACATTTTGTTTATTTATTTATCTCAGAAACGGTTAAACGTTCGGTAAGGAAATGTCGGCTATAACGATTTCGCTGGTTTTGAGCACACAGCAGGCCGATTTGCAGCGCCCATCACCTGCCCAGATCAGCGTCCATACCGGACAAACTTTATAGTAGAGGCGAAGAAGGACTTCCGGCTAAGCAATTTATATATATAGATGCTTCCCGAGGGGTAGGACCAATAGTAAAACCTTACAGCATCAACCGAAGTATTTCAGGAAAGCGACGCTATTGCTGTTATACTGTCAAATCGGCGGACCGGGAAAAAAGATAACATACTACCGAATACTGAGGAGATGACAAAATACAGGGGAAAGATTACGCAGCACAGTCCGGAGATATAGTCCAACAACGCCGTAACATCATTGGTTGACTGTTTGCTCAAACCCTCCTTATCGCATCTTTATGAGATCAGTCCGCTGTTAAAGCTGTACCCGCACTCTCCGATAATACATCACAACGTGGACACTAGTGGTGGTTCACCCGTCCCCTATACGCTTAATGTGTCCGGGGACGTAAATTTTACTCACAAAAAAAAACAACAAAAAAAAAAAACAAAAAAAAAAAAACCAAGTCTGGTGTCTTCGGAACTTTGTTCTTTTATTTCTGAACACATAATAAAACATTAGACATGTAAGCAAAAGGCTATACGCCCAAGGGGGTGGGGTCGTTTTAGCCAACAAGGAGGGATAAGTGGGATGTACATGCAAACCTGAACGGCATACATTTAGTTATTTATCATACCACAACAGGCAATCACAATGAAGGAAAAACAAATAATCTAGTGTGATCTAAATAAAGCCAGTGTAATTTGATACCCGACTGTAACTTCACTCCCCTACAAATTCTCTATCTGTCCATAACATTTTCGCTTTTAAAAGAGAGAGAGAGAGAGAGAGAGAGAGAGAGAGAGAGAGAGAGAGAGAGGTCGAAGTCGAAACCTTTAATTGAATAATAGCATTAGGTCCTATGGACCTACAGCTAGTCAGAGAGAGAGAGAGAGAGAGAGAGAGAGAGAGAGAGAGAGAGAGAGAGAGAGAGAGAGAGGTATTACTTACATGCAAAATTGTATTTATATGGGTAGTTTTCTACCCAAGACGTACTAATACCAGGAATATTCTCTTCTTTGCGTAGGGCAGTTTTCTGCCTACTACGTGTAAATATGGGTAAAAAAATCTAAACCTTCATAACTTTTAAACAAACAAAAATTACAATAAATTTTGTTTATTTAAAATACACAGGTGTGATCCGTGTAGGCGCTGATTAAGTTTGAGCGAAATATTCCACCAAACGGGTAATTTTCAGGGGTTCTACCCAAAACATGTAACAAAGGTTAAACAAAATCTGAACAAATGTATAAACGCCCTCACACCACCCACCCCCACAAAAAAAAAGTAGCAAGACGAGGAGGGGGAGGAGTAAGGGGAGGAAGAAGATGATGAAAATGAGGAGGATGAAGAAGAAGCAGAGGAGGGGGAAGAAGAAGAAGAAGAAGAAGAAGAAGAAGAAGAAGAAGAAGAAGAAGAAGAAGCAGAAGAAGAAGAAGAAGAAGAAGAAGAAGATGATGATGATGATGATGATGATGATGATGATGATGATGAGGTGGTGGAGGAGGAGAAGGAGAAGGAAGAGAAAAAATAATATGAGGAAGAGAAGAAGAAGAAGAAGAGAGGAGAAGAAGAAGAAGAAGAGAGGAGGAGGAGGAAGAAGAATGGAGAGAAGGGGGCAATGACGATAAGTGGTGGTGGTGATGGTAAACCGAAAGTATACAACAATTTGTTGTTGTATTAATTTTTATTCATCAGAATAACGTAAGTTGTAGTGATCCACAACAATCAAAACCCCATAACAAACAAAGAAACAACCAACCACACTCGAAACGAGAACGCCGACGTCAACGTTAGCGATAAAAGAAGATGGGATGTGAATGCTGGAGAGAGCACCGACAGAGAGATGAAACTGTAGCACCTAGATGATGAAAACCCCGACTGAAATACAAGACTCGTACGTTCCCGATATTATAGGACAAGGAAGGGGTTTGGAGTTTGGAACTCACCGACTCCCAACTACTCTGTATGCACGCGAGAGAGAAATAATTGACAATTAGTGACGGCATCGTGCTCTCTGCCGCCAAGCAAAACGTCAGCGTGACGTCACGCCAACCACCCACGTCACCTGTTTATGCACCCACCCAAAATCTTGAATTTCGGACCTGCCTGCACTTTCTGCAACGTAAAAGATCGCTGATTTACTTTCCAATTCGTCCTGAGAGTAGGAGTTGCTGGGTGGGAAGAGCACAACATCAGTCGCAGTACTGCGCCAAACAGGACAAGAGAAGCCGGCTTAAAACATTAGCAAATTAACAACTGACACCATTATATTTGTTACAGACGTTACTGCTATAGGTAGAAATGAACCTACTTGACCAACATTCCATCTTGCTGTAAAGGTGTTTAAACTTCATGTTTTGCAAAAATTTTAGTTCCGTCTTATCTCGCAGAAGAAGACGTTACCAACCGTTAACCAAGCAACCAAAATTTTAGTTACGTCTTATCATCTCGCAGAAGAAGACGTTACTAACCAACCAACATTTTAGTTAGGAAGCCAACCCATCAAACGTAACCTTGCATTTCGCCGTGTTGCAAAAGTTTCTCTGTTTATTGTCTGTCCCTCTTATCAAAGCCATAACGCGCTGTCTGGGTTTGTGGAATATTCCAGCCAGCACCGAGCCTGGTGCTGCAAATGCCATGGCGATCATATCCACGTAATTAGCATGGCAAGTGCATGCTCCCAGTCATCAGGGAGTTCTGTGGGGGCCGCCAGGTCGCGGGAAAAAAAACTGCGATATTAATATTGACACACGCATTTCCCATTTACTGTCTGTCTGTCTCTGTCTCTCCCCAACACCATTTCTTATTCTTCCTTCGCATTCCCCTCATCCCACTCCACTCTCTATCTCTCTGTCTCTCTCTCTGTCTGTCTGTCTCTCTCCCCCCCCCTCTCTCTCTCAAAGCACGTAGGTCTTGTAAACACCTCACCGCCTAAATGGAGCAGTGTATTTTGCGTGCAGTTCACCGTTTTTCATTAATGTCTGTGATCCCTCTCCTCACCCCCCCAACCCCTCCCTCATCCACCCCTACACCATTCCTTCTCTTCTTGACAAAAAAATATCTCCCCCCCCCTCCCCCATTTCACCCTCTACCCTTTGTGCTAGTTAACTCATCGTGAAATTGTGTGTGGATTTATTACTAAATGGACAAAGATCCAAAGTTCCAAGTTGACATTTTATTTATGTATTTTATATTATTTAACGTCTATTCAAAGCTCCGATATTAGACAATCAACTTTCACCTGCTCCTGGAAGTTAACGTACATTTCTTCTTCAGCTAATCTAGCGGTGAGTAAAGAGAGTTCCATTCTCATGACAGGTCTACCCTGTTAGAAACATAGTCCAGATTAACCTGCGTCTATTACAGGCGATAAGTACCGTACAGGTATGCTCTCTCTCTCTCTCTCTCTCTCTCTCTCTCTCTCTCTCTCTCTCTCTCTCTCTCTCTCTCTCTCACCCACCCTTCACACCTCCCATCCCACCATCTCGCGCTCACTCATGAAGGCGGGAAACGGTCAACATTAGTCTCCCTTGCCTTGCCAACTATGCCAAGAGCCCTTTAACCTGTAATCTACACCCCGAACCCTTGCTAGCTAGCTCGCCGCAAAACACAGGAGGTGGGAAAGGAGGAGGAGAAGGTGAGGAGGAACGAATGAGAGAAGAAGAAGAAGAAGAAGAAGAAGAAGAAGAAGAAGAAGAAGAAGAAGATAGAAAGAAAGAAAAGAAAGAAAATAAAAAAAAGAAAGAAAATAAAGAAAATAAAGAAAGAAAGAAAAAAAAAAAGAAAGAAAGAAAGAAAAGTATAGATGTCAGACTTGACCAAAGGCCACTGATAAATGCTGGCTTAGCTACAAAGATCAAGAGGCAAACGCACTTTAAGGAATTTTTCTTTCAGTCGTGGGGATAGAGCGATACCATTAATTTAATCTTTAATGCCAGAACCTTGCTGCTTCCCAGTGAGGGGTAGATAGTATCTTAACAGCATGAAGCCAAAATACATAAGAAGAATTAAAGACTGTTATTATCATATCATGGGAATAGCATTATATTTATTCTTCATGCCAAAACTTGGTGGCAATCGTCTAACACATTTAACAGGGTTAAGTTCCAAAATGCTAGAAATTTGGTGGGAAATAGCAAAGTCTTATAAGCATACATTAGTGTTAAGTTACTGCCACAACTGTGCTGGTACCTACTGATGGTTGGCTAATAGTAATAGTACCTTGAAGAATATTATGACACTCTGTCTGAATTAAGCTTCTTCTCCTTGCGCTATGACGACAGTGGCCAAGCTGAAAAGGTTTACCTTTAGTAAACCGTGAACAACAGTATAATGGCAGTGATGTCGTTTTCGTCGGCAAATCGGTCATTCACCGATAAAATTCCAAAATGTCCGAAAGAGTCATGTCCAGATCGGCACGCTGTCTTAAGGTTTTACGGCTCACTCGGCCACCCTTTGTCCGTTTTTTGGTTTGCTTGTCTCATGTCTGTTTCGTTGTAATTGCTTCTGGCCATATTAATTTCCTATCGGATAAATAAAGGTGTCATGAGTTATTGTCGAACATCGCGTATCGGAAGCGCCAAGCAGACGACACATGCATCATATCAGCAGAGAGAGTTAGAGTAACTCCCCTTGTTGCGAACGGCGTGCTTCCTTCAATAAAACTTTTCGTTTTCGAAATGCCGCCGAAAAAGAAACCGAAACCGATCAGTGGCCTCTCGTTTGGTGTTGGAAAGAAGTCAAAATGATGGCCAACAGATTTTTAAAATGTCCTAAAGTTTTGCGACTGAATCGGCCAAATGGCCTATGCTGAAAATTTCTAGCAACATCATTGTAATGGTTATACCTAAAACGTCCAGTACGCCAGTGCAACGACCACAGCAGCCAAGCACTCCATGATAGGCGAATAATCTAATCTTCGGGCTGCCAAACATTCCATGATAGTCGAAAAATCTACTCTTCGGGCTTGGACGTTATGTCAAAAGTGCAGTGGTCAGTCTGGCGATAGTGCTGGAACTTTCAGTAATGTCAGTGACCATGATGGCCCAGCATTCCTTCTAACCCAAAAGACAGTAGTAGCAATCAGACTGCCGCCAATGAAACTAGCATTTTACCGCTTTTAACTTATTTACTTTGGAAACAAGCGCTATACAAATACACTCATCATCATCATCATCATCATCATCATCATCATCATCATCATCATCATCATCATCATCATCATCATCATCATCATCATCATCATCTTCGTGGATTATTTACTTTCCACTCGGGCAACGTCTCGTATTAACTATCTTCTGGTGTTAATTCTTTCTTACAGTAATAACCACCTTCTGTATTAACTCTTTCTTGTATTACCTTTGTCTTCTTGTATGAACCCATATCTTCTGGTATTAACTGTCTTCTGGTATGAACCCACATCTTCTGGTATTAACCCATATCTACTGGTATTAACTCTATCTTCTGCTGTTAATTATTTTCTGGTATTACCTATTAGTATTAATTACAATCTTCAATACCTCTGGTATAAATTATCGTTCTGGTATTACCTCTATCTTCTGGTATAAACTCCATCTCCTGACATTTAACCGTCTTCTAGTATTTTAACTCTTATCTTTTGATGTTATTTTCACAAAAGGGGAAAATGTTATAAACAAAAGAAAAGACTCATCAACTTTACTCAATGATCTGCAAAACTGTCAGTTACAAGAGTAGCAATAAGGTATGATCTCCGTGAAACAAGACAGTAAAACCAAACAACATATTCAGCAGTTAACAAGACAGTAAAACCAAACACCACAAAAAGCAGTTAACAAGAAAGTAAAACCAAACAACATATTCAGCAGATAAGAAGACAGTAAAACCAAACACCACATTAAGCAGTTAACAAGAAAGTAAAACCAAACACCATATTCAGTAGCTTGTTTTGCTAATTCCCTCCAAACATCACCCATTTTTCTCTACTACATTCCCTTCAATGGCTTCCTGTGCAAGCACGCATAGAGTACATTTTACATACCTTTTCCTCATTTCAGGAAATGAATACCTTTTCCTGACTTATACATGCTGCTGCTACATTAGGTTAACGAAGCTCACATTCATTGAAGAAAATGCAAGTCTTTATTTAATATATTCTTGTATATTATGCTGCTGACAATGTCACGTGGGGTTTATGGGCTCTGCACAATGGAATTATGGACCCTCACGTTTATTCGGTGGGAACTGCTAGTAAGTCACCCTATGAATTACTTTAATAAATTTATTTGTTTAGCTCGTTCTGTGTTAAGGTTGGGGTACAGAAATAGATAGAAAAATGGTAAAAGATACTGTCACACTAGCTTTCACACGGCTATGAATCATATGTAGTCCAGCCACTTGATAACAGTTAAAATCACACATTTATTTCTTCTACTCTATACAAGATTCTCTAAGTACTAATCTAACTTAAAAAGTCTCTTTCAATGCTAATAGTTCGATCGCTGATAGTCTAGTATAGGCAGCTATTTTTCTTCCTCGGGCACTTGCTATAATATTTCATGTAGATTTGGACTACTGTGGTCCGTTTTACAGTTTCTGAAGAGTTGGACTACTGTGGTCCTGTTATGATCAGTTTAAGTGCACCTTTGTCAATTACACTTAACTTTCTGATGGTGCGGTCGAAGTCCTTTTGTGAGGTAGCTTCTGGTACACCTTTGTAGTTGTGTAGTTGGGTTCCCTTGCCACGCTGTGGGGTCTGACAGGGTGTCTTTCAAGGCAGCTCTTTCCGTCTTGTGCGGTAGAGGATCCTCAACCAACTAGTCGTTTCTGTGGAGTGGGGTGCACAGGATAGCTCGGGATAGCTCGGGATAGCTCGCCTGCTCGTCTGTAATATAAGAGACGAAATTCTGCACAACCCTGAATAATCGGTTTGTGCAGAGCGTCTCACTGAAAGCCAAAGTAGCCCTCAGTGATAGCTCCACATCTCTATACATAAGCGACGAACATTCTGCTACTTCCGGGTTCCACTGGAATCTCAACTCTAAATTCCTATACATACATAAATATCAATCGTGGCTAACTATACACATACAGAATTAATAATATTATAAACATTCAGTGGTACAGCCACTGGTCTGCAAACATACATATAAGTTAAACAACAGTGGTTCCGTACGGGATACAACATGGCGGCGCAACCGGTCGTGTTTCGGCTCGTGGTCGGCTCTTCCACGTGGTACGGCAAATTCGGATTAATAATTCACATTTATGCATAGCAAATTCTTCAAACATAATTTCAACAATAATATAAATATATCACGATGAAACAGAAGGGTGTTCATTTACCTGTTTGACAAGTTTAGGCCCGTGATGACTTGAGAGAATTCTAAGATTTCAAAGTCCTGCTTCCTGGTCTATGAGTGTAGAGATTTCTCTAGCTGTGGAGATGTTGACTCTACCTCGTCTCACACACGACTGATTCAAACTGTGTTAGGCTCTGACACAGTCAATACTGCTCTACCCACTGAGCCTGCTCTGATTGGTTAAAACGGTCCGATTCAAAGCTCAAGTGCTGACTCACTGCGATGTGGGTGGCTCGCTCGCTGTGTACTATACTAACTCTCTACTGTTACCAATACTACACATGGCTAAATAGTCAATGGGCAGGGTAAACTGCTCGGTTCATGACAGACAACGACGACGACGACGACGACGATGATGATGATGATGATGATGATGATTGATGATTGATGATGATGATGATGATGATGATGACGACAATAACGACGACGATGATGACCCAAACAATAAAAAGAACAACACGACGTTTAAAAAAAAAAAAGCTGCTATAAAATACCTCAATTATTACTTATTCTTCACAAAAAATGTATTGGGGGGTCACAACAACCTATGATGAACTAAGCGGGGAAGGAGGGGGAAATGGAAATTGTGCGGGTGGGGGATGAGGCGGGTGGAAGTGCTTTAAGACTCCACGTTTAAAAAAAAAAAACGAGATCCGCGTGACGACCTCTCCTTTCTGAAGTCGGCCCCTACTTGAAGTGAAGAGGCCTCCGAGAAGACAACTCCGAGATGTACAGGCAACGCTCCAGCGAGCAGGTGAAGACTTCCATCCCCTTGATGGATTGCCTACCTTTGCCCCTTGCAGTTAGGTTTGCCTGCTGTTGGGCGCAAGTAAAAGACAAGGTTATCTCCCCTGATGATCGGCAAGGGCGAGAAGGTATGGATGGTGTGGGGTATAGGATGTGGGGTGTAGGGTGCAGGGTGTAGGATGTGGGGTGTAGGGTGCAGGGTGTAGGGTGTGGGGTGCAGGGTGCAGGGTGTGGGGTGTAGGGTGTAGGGTATAGGATGGGGAGAACACACAGTAGCAACTGTCAGATCTCGAAAAGAGTATATTGACGACTAAGTTTCTGTCATTGAATTAGTTACGGACAAAGCGACCTCAACGTTAAAATAGTCGTTAATTTATGTTCTTCATGGACTACAAACATCATTTTAGGAGAAACAACCACAACAACAACAAAACCACAATATCAACAACAAACAACTACTAAAACATGGGAAACCAATTTGATCGATCACTGGCTAAAAGTCTAAACCTAAGCATTGGTAAAACCGTTACAGCGTCTTTAAATCGTCAGTACGTTAGCAAGAAGATTGACGTTATTGCCAATGGTAGTCTTTGTTAAGTAGAAAACATTCATTAGTGTGGAAAGAATATGATACCAAAGAAGAAGAAGAAGAAGAAGAAGAAGAAGAAGAAGAAGAAGAAGAAGAAGAAGAAGAAGAAGAAGAAGAAGAAGAAGAAAAACAACAACAACAACAACAACAAAGAAGAAGAAAAGAACAAGAACAACAACAACAGGACGTGAAATAATACAAAGAAGAATACGACGACGACAACGACGACAAAGAAGAAGAAGAAGAAGAAGAAGAAGAAGAAGAAGAAGAAGAAGAAGAAGAAGAAGAAGAAGAAGAAGAAGAAGATGATGATGATGATGATGATGATGATGATGATGATGATGATGATGATGATGATGATGATGAAGAAGAAGAAGAAGAAGAAGAAGAAGAAGGACAGAAGGCGTGCGTTAAGGGCGGGCCAGACAGGAGGGAGTGAAGTACTCACGCCCGGCCCCAATAGTAATAGCGGGTGGCAGCATTTCTGGGGGTGGAACCCAGTTGCAAAACGAATGTGGGGGTACAAGAACATATACTGACACCTTCTATGTTCTCCCCTCCTACCCACACATTAAAAGATAAAGGACGCTGGCAACGAGGAATACAATTATACTGGCGCCGTTTGTTCCCTCCAAACTCAAGTAGGACAAGCTGGGATGCGTGTAAAAGGAAAAGAATTCACGTACGTTCATTCAGAAGGGCCGGGTAGCTCAGTGGGTAGAGCGTCTTACTAGTAACCGAAAGGTACCTGGTTCGAATCCCGGATTGGCCAATGCGTGACCATATTATTTCCCCCTTACCATCAACTGGTTCGCTGGTGTCAGAATAATGTGACCAGTAGGCGCCTATACGCTTCGGTGTGGTGTGACTATAATCTACAGTTAGTGAGTTACACATTTTTTTTACGTTCATTTCTGAGTCTTAAGTAACGCTAGCCCAAGCTCCAGTTCTATCTCTCTAGGCGAGACACCTTTTATCACTTCTGTTCTACACTAAAACTATTTGTCTCCCTTTAAGTAACATTTTGTGTGTGTGTGTGAGGGGTAGGGGGGAATTTGAGATGTATGTGTGAGGGAAGGGGAGTGGTGGTGAGGGGGGGGGAGTGACCAGCTTTTGTCAAGGGAGTGTCCAGTCTGTTATACAGTAATGTAGTTTTGCACCATGGCTGTTGCGGTTTTTTCCCTTCTTAACCAAGGAGTTGAGGCTAATCCAAGATAAGATAAAGAATGTTGTAGACAAAAAAAAAAAGAACACCGAGCGTTTTCTCTGGGTACTCCGGTTTCCTCCCTCCCTTCAATAATAGAATTGGATGCTGTCTAAATTGTCAAAAATACAACTTTCGATTTCCGTTCCGTCTTTCTCTTGCCTTTACACCACAATGATAATGATGATCAAATAAAGAAGAGGCGGGTGAATCCAAAAACGGAACCCACGTTTTTCTACAGTATACATGCACAGTTAGGTCTGTGATAACAGCGTGTGCGGATCCCTTCTTTCAGCGTTACCCAGGAGGTATCAGCCGCGATAGCTTCGGGGATAAATCTTTAGGGGGTCAAATTGCTACTGTCACCCTGTTTAATTCTGTCCCACAATATCGCTGACGACTAAAGGTCATGAGGCAGGGAAAAGGAATCAGAGAGGAAGGGAGAACAGAGCACTTAAAACAATGTAAGGTATAGACGCCTGTCTACCCCCTCAGGCCACAAATGCCTGGTCTATGGTCTACCTAAGTATAGCAATGTATGATCGCTGTTGTTGTTTTAAATTTTATTTTTTACAAAATTGTTTTGTAATAAGTTTTTCTAGTACAGTTCATTATTTGTTATAGTTGCAATTATTTAAACTGGTTCATTATTATTAATTATGTGTAAATGGCTAAATCACTGGTGAATAACAGACAATAAATGATTAACACAAGCAGGCGCGAGGCAACATCGCTAACGTTCCAGCCAACTAAGTGGGCGACCGTGAGTGGGCGACGAAGGACCGACGGACCTAATGCTTGTTGGGCCAATGTATTTTGTAGCCGGCACTCACCCATCTAGGACATGAGCGTCAGGATCTTTAAAGACGACCATCCTGCAAGGCACGGTGCAAGGAGGCAGAAGAAGAGGGAGACAGAAAAAGTAGTGAGAGGACAGCATTCGAGAATGGACTGGCTTGACACTGAGCGAAGCCATGAGGGTTGCTGAGGACAGAGAAAGATGGAGTACGCTGGTTAAACGACGGTCGAGTTACGAGATAGGATAGGAATGCCATTCCCCAAGTAAACGCTCTCTCATCTCTCTCTCTCTCTCTCTCTCTCTCTCTCTCTCTCTCTCTCTCTCTCTCTCTGTCTGTATGTCTCTCACACACACACTCACACACACACACACACACACCCACACACACACATACACACACACACCCACACGCACACACACACACACACACACCCACACACACGTCTGGAAAACCCTGGTCCTTCAAAATGGCAAGAATGCTAGTATAGTATTATGAGCAGCGCGACTTAAAAAAAAAAAGAAAGAAAAAAAGACAAGGAGGACCAAAGGCTAAAAATACTAACGCCGAATGCAAAACAACTAAAACTATCAAACAGCAACGAAAACAAAATAGGAGCGAAGCTGAGAAGCTGTTAAGTGTCAAAACGAGTTAGATAACAACGGTAATGCGCGCAAACAGCGGTTCCAGATTTACACACGCACACGCACACTAGAGGGTGGAACCGGTACGATTTCTCAAACCGGTTTTAACCGGTTTTTTCCAATAGAAAACCGCGGTTTAAAACCGGTTAACCGGCTAGAAGTTACAACTGGTTACCCCGGGTAAAGGCCTTCGACTCGTAGTACATCTTGGGTACGGCTGTTTCCTGGAAGTACTTTCTTCTAGGTACGCTGTATTTGGGATCGAGTGTTTCCAGTAGATCTTTGAAATACCGACTCTCCACAATTCGGAACGGCTAAAGTTTTTTCACGATGAATTTTGTCACCTTTTCGTTGATTTCGGATGCTTTCTTGGAGTTAGCTGGATATACCTGCTTCTTTTTGAGTGCTTCGCTGATTGTCATTTGTTTTGTGTCGCCTTTACTTTTCCTGGCACCTCCTTCAGTCACAATGCTCAAGTCAGCGTCAGCGCTGCTGGTACAAGGACTAGATCTAGCATGTAGGACTTGTGGGTTAGATCTATTGGGTGCAGGGCCCGCAGGCTTGGCTGGCTTCAGCAGCAGCAAAGGGTGGTGTCGGCGAATGTGTGCATTCAGATTTGAAGTGCCATCCTGGTCCTGATTTGGCTCGGAAGAGTCCGCTGGACCTAAAGCAATAATCTTGTATTGTATTGTATTGCCAAGTTTAATACTTGCCTTACACTCTTTACAGTAACCGGTATTATGGTCAACCTTTCCTGCTTCTGTCTCTCGCAGGAGAAAGAATCTCCAAATGTCAGCTTTCTCACGCGTGTTCGCTACGAATTTCTCTGTTTCTGCCATTTTGCTAGTGCTTTACGGGACGAGTGATGTCCCTTAGAAAAACCGCGGTTTTCCGGTTTTTTAAGGCCAAACCGGTTTACCGAACCGTGAGAAAGTCGAACCGATTTTAACCGGAAAACCGGTAAAACCGAACACCCCTAACGCACACACACACTATTTTTCTACACAGGTAAAACAGCAATAAACAAACAGCGCCGGTCATACATCAAATTCACAGACGATCACGCGCGTAGTAAAATACACAGACACGGATACAGATACACACAAGCACGCGCGCGCACGTACACACATATATACACACACTACCCTACAAGAACACATAATAGCAACAACTGAAGGTAAAATATCAATTGGGGCGGTTTATGATAATGGTTCCTGATAATTGTGTTCCCATTTCCCTTCTTCCCCTCCCCACCCACCGCGCGCACACACACTCACAAACACCCAAGTGTTAGCATGTGATTATTGCATATAATACACGACACGCCAAATTTTAACTGTATGTTTTGGTGAATAAAGATTTTGTGACTTTATGTTTCGTCTTCTTGACTTTACTTGGTCTTGACTATAAATAAATAATAAAAAATAAAAATAAAAATAAAAATAACATAAAAACTATACAGATGATAAATAAAGTCTGAACTCGAAACAGATACATGTACACAAACATGTAACATGCAGCACAACATTCAAAAGAAACAACTGTTCTATGCCGCTCAAAGAACTGCTCTGAACGCGTTGGCAAAAATTAGGATAAAACTTAATTCTTACAAGGCACCAAACATGATGCAAACTGCGCGATGCTTAGCGCCATGGATCCCCTGGGTTAGTTATCGTCCATCATTTACCCTGTCACTCGTCAGTGACACCAATGATTAGATTTTTTTCTAACGTGCCGATTAGGTAACACGAAGATGGTGTTGGTTGGGTGTATGGGGACATCGTTAAAAGTCATTGTGTAAACACTGGAGTCCAAGAAGAAAAAGAAAGAAAATCCTAAAAGTTATGGTGGTGAATGCTGGTACGCTGTTCCAGTAAAATCTTCAGCTTCACACTATACCACAGTTGCCATGCCCCAAACCTAATATTATTATATAGGTTGGGAATCTCTCGGGTGACAGTCAAACACCAGTTGTTGCCCGTTATCTTTTCATTTTTGAAAATGTCCTGTCCAAACTGAGAATGGTACCAGGATTTTTAGACACTGCCAGGTGAGCGTAATACCGACAGGGTTCTATTGCCGTTCCTGCCTTGTAAAGGGGGAGGATAGGCGGGAGGGGAAAGGGTGAGAGAGAGAAAGAGAAAGAGAGGGGTGGTTGTGGGGGTTGGTAGTTGCAGCCAACTAATGGAAGATGTATAATTATAGGGTTGTGTGTGTGATAGAGCGAGAGAAGGTGTGGGAATGGGGGGGTGGCAATGACGAGGTCGGCAGAGGGTGTGGGGTGGGATAGGAGAGGAAAGGGGAGAGGAGGGAAGGGGAGGGGAGGAGAGGGGAGGGGAGGGGAGGGGAGGTGAAGGGCAAAACCAAGGAAATAAAACAAGGAGAGGGAGTCAAAGTGTCAAAAAGGCGAGCAGATAACAATAACGGTCGGTGGCAACGGTTGCCGAATCGTCAGCGCAAACAGCGGGAGATATTTCCCGCTTGCAGACAGATAGCAGACAAGGGCGGAAGGGGCGAGTGGGTGTTCGGTTGTGGGGGGTGGTGGTGGTGTTAAAGAACCCCAGATAGCCTCCTTCATCCCCCCCTCCCTCCCCCATGCCTCCATGCAGCTGCTATACTGCGTCTTTTAAAAGACGCTGATAAGGCTGGGGAGGGCGGGTGTGTAGGGAGGGAGGGAGAGATGGAGAGAGAAAGAGTGAAGATAATGATAATGTGGTGACGGGACAATGGGGCTGACGAAGAAGAAGACTGATGATTAGACTGCTTCTGCCGCTGGTATAGCAAAAGAAGAAGAAGAAGAAGTTATGTTATGTTTATCAGTTTACAGTCCCCTCTCTTCCCGTAAGGATTTTCAGAGAGGAGACTCTTGATTGAAGAAGAAGAAGAAGAAGAAGAAGAAGAAGAAGAAGAAGAAGAAGAAGAAGAAGAAGAAGAAGAAGAAGAAGAAGAAGAAGAGCTAAAGTGAGAGAGAAAATCCAGCAGAAAAATTATGCCATTCCATTAAACAAAACCATGTGGTATCAATTTGGTTGGACGACAGCTAAGTGTTAACGTTAATTAACGTTGTGAACCCAGGCATGGCAGCTCTCAACGCTGGGCCTATAATAGATTGCAGTAGAAATCAAATCTTTGTGTTGATAGCACGCACGTCAAACCATTCGTACCAAGTGCCAGTTCAGTTAACGGAACGTTTATCTCAATAACGTTTGCCACCCCTCTTCTAGCTTGCCTGTGTACGTGTGTGTGCGTGTGTGTGTGTGTGTGTGTGTGTGTGTGTGTGTGTGTGTGTATGGTGGGAGTGGTAGGTGCTGAGGTGGGACGAGATTAAGAGAGGGAGGAGGAGAAAGAGAGGGTGTTGTGAATTTTGTCAGTGTGTAAACGTGCATGCCTCAGTCCATGAGTGTTTAACATAAAATAAAATTTAGAATTATACAAATGTTTTAACTCATCTCACACTTGTTATAGAAATGGTGTGAGTGTATGTGTTTTATGTGTGTGTGTGCGTGTGTGTGTGTGTGTGTAACTCCATTCCGGATCGGTCGTCGCTCGGGTCACCAAGAACCTCGCCTGCCGTTGGCCACCAGGACGGAAGTGATAAGTGTTTTACTGATGGACAACTTAGCAAGATCCGCACGAGAGACAACATCAGTGTTCCCTCCAGACACACAAAAAAAGGAGTCCTTGGGACTCCCAGGTATAAAATTTTAAGGGTCCTTGTGCAAATTTTGGGAGTCCCCAAATCGGAAAAAGAACTGTAAAAACAAGTCCAAGCCTCACTTTTTTTTTCTTTTACTCTGTTAAAGCGTCACGTTAGTGATCATAATCATATAAAACCAAAAAAATAAAACATGTATTAAATACCCTCCCGCTTGCGTCAAACTGGCACAACTGGAACTCTTGCAACCATCTGTAGTTGAGTTTCCGTTTCTTTGGACGCTTTACTTCAGTTTGAGTTTCATCATTTATTTGTTTATCCATGTTTTGGAGTTCCGTATTTTCGATAATGACATGATCTGTACTTGATGTTGCTGTGGATGAACAAGTTTTGGGCACAGTCAACCAAGTCAGAAGTGACATGATCGTGTATGATAGAATCAAAGAATGGATTCACGAAGATTTCTTCTGTTAAGTGAATGGATTGCTTGGAATAAGTTTACAATGCGCGCGCATGCGATTTTGAAGGACGACAACTCCCGACACAATCTTTAATCGTCTGCAATGGCAGTCTCAGTTGGGTTCTGATTCTGATTATGCCGTGAATTAGTTCGTTGGTCGTATTTTTGACTTCAGCGATTCGAAAAAAAATGTGTACGTCCACGGGACGCACACATGCAAATTTTTCTGCGTCATTTTTCATATTTTGTGCGTAATTGACGCACTACTGTGCGTAATCGGGAACACTGCAACATCATCATAGGAACCTGGAATGTCAGGATCCTAACTGCGGAGCGAAAATTAGAAGAACTGGCCCACGAGCTGACCACTATCGATGGAAAATTTTAGGTATCAGCGAACTCCACTGGAAAGGCCTAGGTGAAACAACGACTGGCAACGGCCAAAAGCTTTATTTCAGCGGGAGAGATGAAAGACACGAACAATGCGTTGGATTCTTGGTCCACAAAGACATTCTAGCCACTGTCATGGTTGGTCAAGAGGGTACCACAACTGGGGAGACAAATGTAGACCCCACTGCAACAACAAATGACAGAGGAATGAGACTCCTGGAGTTTGCCAGAAACAATAATCTGATACTGGCAAACACGCCTGTTTTCCACAAAAAATCTAGACGATGGACTTGGCACAGTCCCAGCGGGGAACATCATAACCAGATTGACTTCATCATGGTCAAGAAAAGATTCAGATCAAACGTCAACATTGGCAGGACACGCAGTTTTCCAGGAACAGACATCGGAAGTGACCAAGATTTCGTGATGACGTCTTTCCAGCTCCACTTAAGAGAGTAAACACAAAGTCTGGTGACTGAAGTTCGACCTGGATAAGACCTGGGCAAGACATGGACAAGACCTGGACAACACATGGACAAGACCTGGACAACACATGGACAAGACCTGGACAACACATGGACAAGACCTGGGCAAGACATGGAGGTGGCAGAAATATTCTAAGCCACAATTCGAAAGAAAGTTGCACCTCTGCTCATTTTGAGAGATGGTGAAGTAGATGTCAACACCATAATCACTATCTTCGACTCAGCTGAGACAGATGTCGCCACTCAGATCTTTGGAAAGCACCGCCCAAGGAAGAAACCGTGGATAACATCTGAACTTGTAGACCTGTGTGACAAACGAAGGGGGATGAAAATGAAAAAGAACAATTCAGAGGGAGCTGATGCCTATCGAAAAATCGACAAATAACATCCGAAAAGGCATGTACACAGCAAAAGAAAACTAGATAGTGCCAAAATTAGAGAACATCCAGCAGTGCAATCACTGAAGAAGGGGAAGTCAGCAAGAGCGGACAACATACCCGCAGAATTGCTTCAAGCAGGAGGATAAGCGATGATTGACGCTCTCACCATTATCTGTAACAAGATCTGGCAGAGTGGAGAGTGGCCTACACTGCTTTCTGCCAAATGGTCACTAGGGCTTGGTGATGATATCAATTGCGCATTAGGCCTATGTATTTACTAGTCATATTGTGTACTAGTCCTATCCTATCTATCCTATCCTGTCCCATAACCCGAAGGTCGTAGGGGCACCACAGATGATCGCTTAACCAGCATACTCCATCTTTCTCTGTCCTCAGCAGCCCTCATGGCTTCGCTCAGTGTCAAACCAGTCCATTCTCGAATGTTGTCCTCCCACCTCTTTTTCGGTCTCCCCTTTCTTCTACCTCCTTGCACTGTGCCTTGCAGAATGGTCTTTGCAAGGCCTGATGATCTGGTGACGTGGCCATACCATCGGAGTTTCCGTTTCTTCACCACTGTGAGCAGGTCATCGTGTTGTCCAATGGCTTGTGTGATGGTCTGTCGGACTTCAATGTTGGTGATGTGTTGGGTATAGGAAATGCACAGAAGTCTTCTGTAGCACCTCATCTCCATGCTTTGTATTCTTCGTTGGAGATCTGCTGTGAGGGTCCATGCTTCGCAAGCATATAGGAAGATGGAGATGACCAGAGAGCGCAGCAGTCTTACTTTGGAATGTAGACTGATGGTTCTGTCTTTCCAAATGGGCTTCAACCTTGTCAGGGCAGCAGTTGTTTGTGCGATCCTGGAGAGGACTTCCTGTCGAGACCCATTGTCTGACACAATGGCTCCTAAATATTTGAAGCTGTGCACTGTGTTGAGGGATTGGCCTTGTACTTTGATGTCCGTGTTGATGCCATTGGTGTTGTTGGTCATCATTTTGGTCTTCTCTGCACTTATTTCCATTCCATAAGCTCTGGAGGTGGTGTCAAGCCTCTGTACAAGCTGTTCAAGTTCTTGTTCCTCTCCAGCCAATCCATCAATATCATCCGCAAAACGAAGATTGGAGATTGCTCTGCCCCCTATGCTGACTGTGCCTTCGTGATCTGCAAGAGCATCTGACATGATGCGCTCTAGGAAGATGTTGAAGAGTGTTGGAGAGAGTAGGCATCCTTGACGCACACCGATTGTTGTTCTGAACCAGTTCCCGATGACGCTGTTATGGAGGACTGCACTGGTAGCCTTGTCATACAGGCTTTTGATGACTTCTATAATTTTAGGGCTGATGTTGTACACTTTCATGGTTGCCCATAGAGCTGCATGCCAGACTCGGTCAAATGCCTTCTTGAAGTCTATGAACACATGATATAGATGTTGTTGGTGCTGTAGGTATTTCTCACAGATTATTCTGAGGTTGAAAATCTGTTCAGTGGTACTAGTCATGATAATTTAAATGGAATCTTTGTTCATCAAGTATTTCTTTATTACTACCATGCTGTATGAATGTGTGCGAAAATGTATTGATTGTTTATGCATGATGTATAAGAACATTGACTATTAAATGTAATTGTGAACTGTGAGGCGTTGTATGTTGGTTTAATCAATTGACGTATAGACTGTGATGTGGGTGCTTGACGCGATTAGGTGACAATATATATATAGACAGTGTTTGCGGTTCTATTTTGTGATCTGATTGCCTGATGTGTGATCACTGATGTCTGATTGTTTACTTTTGTTAGCCTATTTTGCGTAAATGTGAGAAAGCGTTGTGTCTGCTTGCACTGTGCTGTAATGTATTGTATTGCGTATGAACTTATAACCTATATTCTGATGTATGCGCAAAACAAATTCTTCACATGAAGTCAATAAATCTTGAATCTTGAATTGAATCTTGAATCTTTCGATTATTATTATTTAACAATGTACGCATTTTATATGTATGTGTTTTGCTGATCTTTTATAATGATGTTTGTATTTTATTTTGTTTTTGTAAACAGGGGTTCGATAAATTAGAGTATAGCCTCAGCGTCCCCTGCGTGGGATGCCTTTATTGTACAGTGACCGGCTGGTGGTGTGCCTTCAGTCTTACCACTGGGATTGTTTCAGCAGATCTTTTATGCGGATCAGGGTTGAGTCCTCTTTTAGCCAAGTTGTTGTTACAGGTTGTTTTAGGATTTTTTTAAAAATCAATAGTTGATTCAACTCCGATGCTTGAATCTCCCTTCATACTTTACTGACCTTCTCTCTGTCTACTCTCCTGCAAGACAACTCCGCTCTTCTTCTGATACAAGACTGCTTTATATCCCCCGTGTTCACTCAAAGACCTATGGTGAACGATCTTTCTCTGCTGCAACTGCCTGGAACTCACTACCGATGCAACTCCGACATGCTCCATCACTTTCTTCCTTCAAAAGCCAATTAAAGACCCACCTTTTTAACATGCAAACTCAATAATTTTCACTCCCCCTCCCTTCTATCCCCATATGTAATCTTTTACCAAGAAACGTCATCTGTTTATGGATGGTGGCGGCACCGGCTCGGTTCTTGGTATTCATATTATCTGTTGTTTTGCATGGCCATGTTTTACTGTAATTATTTAACCATTTGATAAGTGTATAGTTGTTCTGTATGTGTGTGTGTGTGTGTGTAGGTGTGTGTGTGTGTGTGTGTGATTGATTGCACGTGTGTTGTCAAGCGCGGCGAGCTCGCTTTCCTTACCGTTTGCGAGGTACCGCTCGATACAAATATACTGTTTTATTATTATTATTATTATTATTATTATTATTATTATTATTATTATTATTATTATTATTATTATTATTATTATTATTATTATTACGTGTATTATTATTAATCTTGATAAGTGTAACTCAGATTCGTTTATCCACGCAGTCTGTTCACTCAGCAACAAGGCAGGAGTCGTCGTATAAAGTTTTTCAACTTCATTCAGCAAGCATCAACAACTCCATACAAGATCGCCTTCCGAAAATCATTCAAAGATCATCATCAAAAATCATCACAAATCTCTATCAACCACTCCCACAAGCACATAGCGCGTTACTTATATAGCCTCTCTGCAATCAAAAAAAAAAGTTCGAACATTCCAGCATGACGCTGTTACACTGTTGTTTTTTTTATCAGTAGTTGATTCAGCCCTGATGCTTGAATCCTGATAAGTGTAACTCAGATTCGTTTATCCATGTAATCTGTTCACTCAGCAGCAAGGCAGGAGTCGTCGTATGAAGTTTTCCAACTTTATTCAGCGTACATCAACAAATGCATCACAAATCGCTCAATCGCTTTTCCCACTACCTCTCTTTTTCAGACACAGTGCATCACCTATATAGTTTTTGTATAATCTAGAGAACGTTCGAACATTCCAGCGTGACGCAATTACAGCCAATCAGAATAAAATTCGTCATCATAACTATGCACTGCCTTACGTCATATAACTTTATTTAGGTTACAAGCATCTCGTAGCTACCACTAAATTTATCTACACGCTTCGATCGATAGTAAACAAGCAACCCTAGAAAATTCTCCAATAATAGTGACCAACGAAAATTATCAACATTAAACAAAACTTCTTCCAACTACAGCGCAAAATCAAATCAAAGGTAAATACACTCTCTTATTGCATGCTTTGCAAAACAAAACAATCGTATCTATCGTGCGCGTCTCAAATGTAACAGACGCCATTATATTACTCACTGTAGGGTTTATTCTTGGCGTCGGTCATCGGTCATTGACGCATAAAAATCTTAAATGACCGATTGTTTTGCCAGCCAGCTGGTCAAGTGACCTATTGATTTTACGATCGGGCGGTCAAACTTTGCGAAGATTTGTCATGTAAAAAGTTCTATACAAACTGCGAACTCAATAAAACTTAGCACAACCATTGCCGAAACGAAATTATTTCCCCTTTCAGTATAATACAAACTTTTCCGATCCACAGTTTTCATTGCTGACATGCAACGCGCCAAAGCATTGACTGTCACAGTGTACATCTAGTTTGCGGAACGGAAGAACGAAGCTTAACGTCCTATTGCATGAGCGTTACGGACGATCACCACGTCGCCACCCTGACAACAATGATCATCATCATCATATCAAAGTTGAGATCCTACGGATCTCCTCATTAGTATAAGAGGAGATCCGTAAAATGCATCCGAAAAAAACCACGGTGTTTAGGCCTATAGTAATATTATAGCCTAGTTTGTTTGTTTTAAATTTAAAGATGCACGTTATTATATTATTAGTAATGTTATTATTATTATTATTATTATTATTATTATTATTATTATTATTATTATTATTATTATTATTATTATTATTATTATTATTATTATTATTATTTTCTAACTAATAATTTACGGATCTATTTACATTTATGTACTTTGGCACTGTTGGAGTGTCTCCCTCTTTTGGCAGGGCACAGATTGTGTAGTGTGTACTAATGATGTCACACATGACGTAGATGATTTGTTTGTGGGTTATTTTAAACTAATGTATTTAATATTTTTATTTCATTATTAATTTAATTTAATTTATTTGTGTTCATTTCTTTATTCATTAGTATTATTTTATAATTATTTCTTTTTTTATTTTGTGGAGGTAATTAAATAAGGTTAAAGAATGGATGCGGACCTGTACTTTTCCATAGGAACATAAAAAAAATGTCGGCAGCATCATGAAATGTCTTGATAAAGGTCTTTGAGACCGATACCGGTCGACACTTGTCTTCTGTTGTTTTTGTTTTCTTTCCTTCTTTTATAGTTAAATTGCACCATGTTTAATACTCAAACAGGGTAAAACTAACTCTTCCTACAATATGTGCTTCAGCCGCAGGCTCCATTACTTTAGTTTATAGGCCTATTCTTCATTTGGTAGTAGTATAACTATAAGTATATAATATTTATTTATTATTTTCTCGATCTCTTACTCTTAGTGTTACTACAACTGTACTAGTATCTGTATCTTTATCGCTCGATTTATCATGTTTATTACTGTTTTAAACAATTCAGATTTGTTACTGATGCCCGAATTTTAAAGAGAGGGAGAGAGAGAGAAAGAGAGAGAGAGAGAGAGAGAGAGAGAGAGAGAGACTCTGGGAGTTATTTTGTACCATTTGTACTGACTGATAAGCGATCGAATGAGACTGTGTGACTTATTGCGTTCCAAAATGACCTAGTGTTTTTCATGTGAACTGGTCAAATGACCTATCATGGTCACTTTCAAGGTTAATCCCTTAATTACATGATTACTGCTTTAGGTCCAGCGGACTCTTCCGAGTCAAATCAGGACCAAACAGACGCAATAACACCAATCAAAATAAAACTCGCACCGAAACTAAGCAGTCTTACGTCACATACGTGTTTACAACTCTAGATGATTCGACACATTTTTACACATAAGATCGGGAAACTTCGATCGATTATAAACAAGTATTTCCAAAAAAGCTCTCAACAACATCAACCGACGAAAATTATAAACATTATACAAAGCTTCTTATAGCAACAACGCAAAATCAAATCAAAGGTAAATATGCTCTATTATTGCCTGCTTTGCAAAACAAAATGATCGGATCTATCGTGCGCGTCAAAAGCGTAACTGTTGTGGTCTTGATTTTGTGGTCCTGATTCGGCTCACTGCAGTCAGTTGGATTCGTAAGCAATGAATAACTAACTAACTACACCACGGACCCAGTCGCTTGTCATCACTCTTCTCAAAAAGGGCAACCTTCAGGAGCACCTCAGCCTCATCAGCCATCCCAGCAAAGTCCTCAAAATAATAAACAGATTAAAACCCCAAGCTGAAGAAATCATAGGTGAAGGACACGTAGGATTCAGGGCAAAGCGAAGTACCACTGAGCAGATCTTCAACCTCAGAATATACTGCGAGAATACATACAGCACCAACAACGTCTATATCATGTGATTGAAGACTTAAAGAAAGCGTTTCACATGCAGCTCTGTGTACAACCAAGAGAGTGTACAACATCCCCCGCTAACATTATTGAAGTCATCAAAAGCCTGTATGACAAAGCTACCAGCGCAATCCTCCACAACAGCGCCATCGGGAATTGGTTCAGAACAACAATCGGTGTGCGTCAGGGATGCCTACTCTTTCCAACACTCTTCAACATCTTCCTAGAGCGCATCACGTCAGATGCCCTTGCAGATCACGAAGGTACAGTTAGCATAGGGGGTAGAGCAATCTCCAAACTCCGTTTTGCAGATGACATTGATGGATTGGCTGGAGAAGAACACGAACTTGAACAGCTAGTCAAAGTCTTGAACACTACCTCCAGAGCCTTTGGAATGGAAGTGCAGAGAAGACCAAAATGATGATCAACAACACTAATAGCATCAACATGGACATCAACGTCTAAGGCCAATCCCTCAACACGGTGCATATCTCCAAATATTTATGAGCCATTGTATCAGTCCTCTCCAGGATCGCATAAACAACTGCTACCCTGACAAGGTTGAAACCCATATGGAGAGACAGAGCCATTAGTCTACATTCCAAGGTAAGGCTGCTGGCTTCCTTGTCATCATCTTCCTATACGCTTGCGAAACATTGACCCTCACAGCAGAACTACAACGAAGAATACAAAGCACGGCGATGAAGTGCTACAGAAGACGTCTGGGCATTTCCTATACCCAACACATCACCAACGACGAAGTACGACAGACCATCATACAAGCCGTTGGACAACACAATGGCAAGCTCACAGTGGTGAACTAACCGAAAATTCGATGTTAAGGCCACGTCAGCAGAGCATCAGACCTTGCAAATACATCCTGCAGGGCACGGTGCAAGGAGGCAGAAGAAGAGGTAGACAGAAAATGAGGTGGGAGGACAACATTGGAGAATGGACTGGCCGGACACTGAGCGAAGCCATGAGGGTTGCTGAGGACAGAGAAAGATGGAGTACGCTGGTTAAACGATCATCTGTGGTGTCCCAACCACTTTCGAATACGGGATAGGATAATATAGGATAGTATAGGATAGAATAGGATAGGATAGGATAGGTGTGTTTGTGAGAAGGGAGGGAGGGGGAGAGGAATAGATAGATAAAGAGAGAGAGAGGAGTGTGGAGAGAGAGGAGTGGTGAGAGAGAGAGAAAGAGACAGAGACAGAGAGAGATAGAGTTTGTGTGAGACGCAGAGCGCAGTGTACAACAGATTTGCAACAGATGCATCGTTGACTTCATATAGATCTCTCTCTCTCTCTCTCTCCCTCCCTCCCTCCCTCCCTCCATCTCTCTCCTTTGTTGTTGTTGTTGTTGTTGTTGTTGTTGTTGTTTTTTATTATTATTATTATTATTATTATTATTATTATTATTATTATTATTATTATTATTATTATTATTATTATTGTAATAAGGGTGAGGGGTGAGGAGGGAGGTGGGTGTCTAAAATTGTTTAAAGATAAGGACGAAGATGAAGGTATATGTGCGTGAATGTGAGTTATATGATTTTCAAGTTTAGGTTAAAGGTCTTTTATTAGGTTAATTTGCTGAGGGATGTATTGGAAGATTAGACTTATTATTTAGTCTAAAATCTTGATTCCTAATTTTAAAAAAATCAGTTTGAAATTCATTCTCTCTCTCTCTCTCTCTCTCTCTCTCTCTCTCTCTTTCTCTGTCTCCCTCTCCTCATATTTTTTTTCCCCAGACAGACTCAAGTACCAAGATCTAATCAATTATATCCGACAGCGCGCCAGTGAATGCTTGCATGTTGGGTAACGGGGCGAAGAGTGTCTCTGAAATGTGCGTGCGTGCGTGTGTTTGCGTGTGGATAGGGTTGGCAGCACATGAAACGCACATCAGACAGAGACAATTAGATTTGTCTGCGAATTTTATGTGTGTCCGTCGTCCTCCTGCCTGTGTCTTTCATCGGCTCAGGAAGGGCCCAGAATTCCTGTCTGGGCAGTGGAAATAATGACAATGAATTGAATGATAAAGAGAGGGAAGGAAGTAGAGATGGAGATGGGGAGAGAGAGGATATGAGTGAGAGAGAGAGAGAGAGAGGGAGAGAAAAGAGAGAGAAAAAGAGAGGTAGAGATGGAGGGAAGGGAGAGAGAGACAGAGATAGACGGTGAGAAGGAGAAAGAGGAGTATAAGTAAGGTGAGGGTGTGGGAGGGGGGGGAGGAGGGAGGGAGGTCTCAATAATACAATATTTTAGCATCGACACGCCCGCAACGACAACGATACAGTCTGTCATACTCATATCTCTTCATGTAATTAAAATCTGTGAGACAAAAGACTGTACATGGCACAAAGAAGAAGGCGGAGAAAGAGAAGAAGACGAGGAAGAAGAAGAAGAAGAAGAAGAAGAAGAAGAAGAAGAAGAAGAAGAAGAAGAAGAAGAAGAAGAAGAAGAAGAAGAAGAAAGAAGGAGATGAAGAAGAAAAGAAGGAAGAGAACGAGGAAGAGAAAGAAGAAAAACTACAACAACAACAAACAACAAACAACAACAACAAACAACAAAAACAACAACAAACAACACTTCAAAGGGAAAAGCTGAAGACTTACTTGTTAAAATCTATAAAAGCTAAATGACCGTGGTAAAAGGCTGGCTTCTTTTCGTGCCATGCCGTAATGTTGCTCAGGAAACGCATCTGAAACATACACACACCAATACACCATTATTTTGTGGTGATGATGATGATGAGGAGGAGGAGGATGCTGAGGATGATGATGATGATGACGGTCATGATGACGGTTATGATGATGTAATGATGTAAATTCCTTTTTGACACAAATATTAAAAAGCCATTGTATCAGACAATGGGTCCCGACAGTAAGTCCTCTCCAAGATCGCACAGACAACTGCGGCCCTGACAAGGTTGAAGCCCATTTGGAAAGACAGGACCATCAGTCTACATCTTCATTTACGCTTGCGAAACTTGGACCTTCACAGCAGATCTACAACGAAGAATACAAAGCACGGAGATGAGGTGCTACAGAAGACTTCTGGGCATTTCCTATACCCAGCACATCATCAACGACGAAGTCCGACAGACCATCACACAAGCCATTAGACAACATGATGACATGCTCACAGTGGTGAAGAAACGGAAACCTTGTAAAGACCACCCTGCAAGACCACAGTGCAAGGAGGCAGAAGAAGAGGAAGACAGAAAAAGAGGTGGAAGGACAACATTCGAGAATGGACTGGCTTGACACTGAGTGAAACCATGAGGGTTGCTGAGGACAGAGAAAGAATACACTGGCTAAACGATCATCTGTGGTGCTCCAAGGACCTTCGAGTTAAGGGATAGGATAGGAGGTTGATGATGACGACGGCGACGACGATGATTATAACGACGACGATGATAATAATGATGATGAGATGATGATGATGTAAATTCTTTTTTTGAAGTTATACAGATGTATTAATATTGTATGATGATGATGATGATGACGAGTATTATGATGATGACGATGATGATGACGACGACGACGAGACGACAATGATGATGAAAATTCCTTTTTGAGGTAATACAGATGTGTTGTATTGTATGATGATGATGATGATGATGATGATGATGATGATGATGATGATGATGATGATGATGATGATGATGATGATTATGCTGAAGAAGAAGAAGAAGAAGAAGAAGAAGAAGAAGAAGAAGAAGAAGAAGAAGAAGAAGAAGAAGAAGAAGAAGAAGAAGAGGAAAGAAAAAAGAAGAAGAAGAAGAAGAAGAAGAAGAAGAAGAAGAAGAAGAAGAAGAAGAAGAAGAAGAAGAAGAAGAAGAAGAAGAAGAAGAAGAAACAACCATAAGACAAAAAAACCAATAACAATGATGATGACGATGATGATGAAACCGACGACGACGATGACGACGGTAGTGATGGTCACAGACGGACACTAAAGATCATTATCAACAGTGTTAATTTTCTGGGCTGTATTGTGACTGGGCTTTATGCTAACGAAACAACAAAACAAAAGAAAAACCTATAATGATAGGTCACTCTATCTGAACTTCCTGTATGCAAACAAACAAACAATGCATCAAAATCAACCCAGTCCATTTTCAAATACAGAGCAAAACGTGCTTTACAAAATGGTGAAGCGCAATGACCTTGATCTTTAAAATAAAATATAAAAAAAGTACAAAATTAATACCAAAGATCTTACGTGCTTAAGAGTAGGTAAGGTATACGCACAGTCAAAATAACGAATGTCGGTTACATTACATTACATGATTATAGCTTTAGGTCCAGCGAGCCAAATCAGGACCGGACAACCCCCGATCCGCATAAAAGATCTGCTAAAACAACCCTAGTGGTAAAACTGAAGGCTCTCCACCAGCCAGTCACTTTACAATAAAGACATCCCACGCAGGGGACGCTGAGGCTGTACTCTAATTTATCGAAGCCCCGTTTACAAAAACAAAATAGAATACAATCATTATAAATTATCAACAAAACACATACATATTAAATGCCTACAGCTACATTGCCAAATAATAACATCATAGGAAGCCCTAGTGACCACCTGGCAGAAAGCGTCCAATATTTCAAGAAAAAAGATAGGTGGCTGGTCGAGCGAAGAAGAAGATAGTATAGCAGATTGACAGAACAGAGCAGGAATGAGAAAGAATAAATGAGAAAGCGACAGTGGGAATTTAAAGCACTAAATTTTCAGAAAGTGGGGATACATTTATACTGAAACTCCCGGCACCCCAACGGGGGAAAACGTGCGTATAGAACACACAATAAAGATACGGACTGACTGACCATCCCGCTGCTACTGAAGGATAGCCCATGATTTAATAATAATAATAATAATAATACAGGATGCTATACGCGCCTTTCCCCAAATCATTCAGGCTCAAAGCACGGATGAACACTTCCGAGACTCGGGCGTCACGCGCTTTGCAGGCTTTCTCATCAAAGCGGACTAAGATACGTGTTAATGAATGATTTAATACAACTAATTTGAACTTTAACTTTAAGAACATTTAAAGACAACTAAAGTTTTATCATAAAAATGTATCAATAGAAAATGTTGCAATTTATTAAAATGTTGTTAGTTCATAATGAAGTTTGTGTGTCTGGTTCTTTAGTTTGTTTGTGTGTGTATTTATTATTGGCCGTTTTTTGTATTTTAAAAATAACTGGATATACTTTAAAATAGTCGCCCCAAATATTTGTCATGTTTGTTAGAAGTCATATCTCAAGGACCACTAAACGGATTTTGACCAAACTTCAAAAGAGCACTACCTAAATTAGAGACCTGCCTCCCTTCATATTTGCTAGAACGCAAAGGTCAAGGTCACTAGAATCATTTTGTTGCTAAACATGTTTTGCTAAATATCTCAACAACGGTCAAAGCGATGTATTAAGTTTATGTGAATTCATGGTGATGTTATATCTGATATTTTATTTATTTAACTAAGATGTTACTCTCGTCATTTTTCACGCTCATGTCACGTCGCCCAAGTGTCCATATTTCCTTGTGTAAAAATAGGGACATTAAATCATCGAGTATAGATCTTGTATATCATTCACATTTTCGCTGCTTTTCGTCTACTGACATAGTTACATGCGCATGGGTGGGAGCCAAAAATTTCTGCAGTACTGAAAAAAAAAAAAGGCTGGCCCGGTCGGCGGCGCGCGGAATCGCAATGTAACACAAATAATAAATTTTATACAGGTCTACACACAAAACCCCATAAACATATATTATTTTGTAATTATTTCAGATAAAATTGTGTTTTATAAAAGATAAATCACCACACCTTTGCATGTGGTAACTGTAACTTTCTTTTTAAGGTGCACTATCCATCCTTGCTGACTTGAAGAACTGCCTGATGTCTCCCATGCTACTTTTTCTCTTTGGCTGCTGTGTCTTTCCTGGAAGGCACACCACAAAGTGGTTGGGATGCCACAGGTTTTCTGGCAGGTCCTTGCCAAGAGCCCTAGTCCACATGATGGTTTGGGGCCTGCTGTCACCAGCACATGAAGGAAGCCGAGGAGCAATGAGTCTCTGTAGGTAGTGGCGAACCTTGTGCCCACCATACTCAGGATAGAGTGTCTGGATGGTGGTGTGCAGAATGCTTGCTAAGTACCCATGTAGGCACCAGACTCTGTACATTTCATCACTTCCTTTCTGAAGATATGCTTGATGCCCTTAGCATTGAGCTCTTCTTTCCCAAAGTAAAAGGAATGAGATGCATAAAGTTCTGACCACAGGGTACTGTTTATTTAACTCAGCATCATCAAGGTAGAACTGTTAATGAGCTGCCAACTCCACAGCCATGCGCACCCTCATCTCCACATGTGCATTCTGAGCACCAGTAGCCAACACAGCAGCACATCTTGGAAGGCAGTTTCCATCATCTTCAATAGAAATAGGTACAACTACTACAAAGTACAAGGGCTGGTTCTTTTGTTTTCCGTAACCATAAACGAAAAGGACAGTCGAGTCGGTCTTTTTCATCTAACAACTCGTTTCTCCACTTATTTTTCGTGTTCACTCCGTCAATTTGCCGATCCTTGACAGTGTCAGAAACGTCAAGCAGATCAATTTTGCGAGCAGCGAAGATTGCTAGCCTACTCGATTGAACGTTTTAAAGATCGCGGTGACTAGATGACGGAACTGGAAACTGCCGGAAGTCGCGATGTCGTTAAAGTCGTTAAAGCCGTAAGCAGCTTTCGATATTGATGTCCGATAGATTAAGCTTGCTAAAAAAAAAAAATAAATAATAATAATAAAAAATTGCGGTACGGAATTCCGTCCTAGTACGGAAGGTCTCCCACCCATGCATGCGACAGATCAACATCCAGAGGTGCGACAGAGCAACATCCTGACGTGCGACAGACCAACACCCAGGCGTGCGACAGACCCAGACGTGCGACAGACCAACACTCAGACGTGCGACAGACCAACAACCAGACAATTTACAGTAATAACTACACATTCCGTACTGTTCATACGCATGTTCGCAAATTCACATGTACAGCTAGATAATCCTTTAATCTGGTGTGTTTTACCTCCTTCAACCCTTGTATTTGTCTTTCTGATAATTTCTGATATCTCAAGTACTCGAGATACCAGACCTTACAACCAATATGCGTCGCGTGTCGTCAAACGTGACGTCCGCGGCGGCTCCAAATCCTATCACGCAAACGTCACATTCCCTCACAGCAAAGGAGTTGTGACAGAGCACAGACAGGTTGTTACGGTTCCTTCAGTTTACCAGTACAAGCCACTTGTCACGTACAAAGCAGATGATGGCTTTTGACCAAAAGAACACCGATACCTGGGTACCCGCAATGTAGACCTGGTGCCGTAATGAACAGAACAACGATCCCCTCCTCTCCCCACCCCCCACCAAACAAACAAACAAACAAAAAAGAGAAGGTATGGTTCAAAATCAAATCTGAACCACCAGAGCAACCGTTTTGCTACGATGCACAGTGAAGAACGGACACTTTCATCGCGCCTAACACACGGGATTCGAATGTCCGTGGGTCATCGGAGTACCATGTTCTGCTGAAGTTTCACTGAGCGCAACCAGGTAGAGAGATCTGTCGGCCTACCGAAGGATAGCCATATGAAAGGTTTCCGAAAGAAAATTCTAAAATCCGACTTTAGTCAGAAAAAAAAAAATAAAAAAAATAAATTAAAAAAATATAAAAAACGAACATGTCGAAGAATACAGGCGTGGTATAGGAGAGCTACTGAAGGAAAGTGCCGAGTCAAATTCTGAATACAGTAAAAGAATCAAGGGGGAGTGGGGAGGGAGGGGGAGAGAGAGAGAGAGAGAGAGAGAGAGAGAGAGAGAGAGAGAGAGAGAGAGAGAGAGAGAGAGAGTTTTCGTATTACAACGTTTCGGGTCCTAGGTGAGTAGATCATAATTATTAACCTGGTTTGTGCAGTTCACTTTGTTTGAGAATCTTTTTTTCTTCTACTTCAAAACTTATCATTTCTGTGTTTTCACCGACATGTAGCTTATGTTCATTTCAAGAGGCAGAGGAAAAGATTCGTTACCGAGGGAGAGAGGTCCTTTAGCGAGGGAGAGAGGTCCCTTACCAAGGTAGAGAAGTTCTTTACCAAAATAGAGAAGGTACGGTTCGTTACCAAACTTGAGAAGTTCGTTACCGAGGTAGATAGGTTCGTTATCAAGCTACCGAAGTGGAGAAGTTCGTTACCAAAATAGAGAGGTACGTTACCGAAGTAGATAAGTTCGTTACCGAAATAGAGAGGTACGTTACCGAAATAGAGAAGTTTGTCACCGATGTAGAGAAGTTCGTTACCGAGGTAGAGAAGGTAGCTTACCGAAATAGAGAGGTACGTTACCGAAATAGAGAAGTTTGTTACCGATGTAGAGAAGTTCGTTATCGAGGTAGAGAAGGTCGCTACCGAAGTATAGAAGTCCGTTACCGAGGTAGGCAGGTTCGAATCTTTCAATCCCGAGCTGAATCTCTACCAATGTAGGTCCGTGTTGAATAAGTGACGAAAAGAAAGTGAGAGGGGGGATGGGAATGAGGAGTGTGGTGGGGGTGTCCATAAATCAGAAGCGAGGGCTTGTATGGAATGACAACATCAAAAGACGCAGTCTGTGTGTCTGTTCCACCAGCTAGGGTCACAGGGGTAGTACCACTAACAAACCAGCTAGATTTATTTCACAACGCACGTTCTAACGTTTACACCGTGGTTCACAACCAGTGAGGGAGAACAGGAGAGAGAGAGAGAGAGAGAGAGAGAGAGAGAGAGAGAGAGAGAGAGAGAGAGAGAGAGAAGGGGGTGGGGAGCGAAGGAGGGGGGGGGGAGTAAGAGAAAGAGAGGGAGGGAGGAAGGGATGGAGAACAGAAACAACGCACAGACACTCAAGTACACACACACACACACACACACATTTCAGTACCAGCATAGTGTAGTATCCCATTGACGGAACCGCTAAGGGAAACACAATCACGAGTTAAGCCCTAGCTTAACTGGCCGAGACAAACCCGAACCTTGTCTCGGCGAGACACCCGAGACAGTCTCGGCGAGACACCCGAACCATCCTTGCCCTTAACTAGGCTCGGCGAGCAATCCGAGACGGGATCGGCGAGAACATCGAGACGTGTCTCGCCGTGTCGCGGGCCGGCCTTTTGTCTTGCCGTTCGTGCGCAGCAAACCTGCCCGAGACACTATTTTGATTTGCTGAAAAATCTATCAATGTCAATGACAACTGATCTAAAGAAATACTACAACACTTAAAAGAAGTAGGTGCACCAAATCCAAACTTAATTTAGACTAGATAACAGTGAAAATACTGAATCAGTAAAAATTATAAATCATTGAATAGCCATTGACCTGTTCAGCCAACTCTTGCACCAGTGCATGAAATGCACCTTGCTGGTGCCTTTGCAACACATAGGGCATTATTGCCTTTTGCTTTCTTTCTCTTTCTGCTGCCCCTTCGTTCTCGCTTATGACATACAGCGCTAGAACAACGCGAAAATCTTCTGCAGTTTTCAATTCACGATCGAAGGCCGCCATTGTTGCTAACGTAACTTTGTCACGGTATGTCAGTTTCGAAGCAGCTAAAAATAGACCCAGTTCAGAAACGAAAGAGCTCGCCGTGACGCCCGATCTCCTGTCTCGTCTCGGCTGGTCTCGGGAAGACCCAATTAAGAATAAAACCGCAATTTTGACCTTTGGTTCGCCGAGACAAGGTTCGGTTTGTCTCGCCCAGTTAAGCTAGGGCTTTACTGCAGTTGGGCCACTCGAAAAGAAGACGAACATAATAGCAGAATCATTGAAGTCTATTCGTAACATTTCGCCCCAAATTGTTCCAACAGCGTGTATGTTGGTACAGGTCGCCGCGCTTTGAGCCTGATTGATTTAAGAAAAGGCGCGTATATAGTATCCAGTATTATTATTATTATTATTATTATTATTATTATTATTATTATTATTATTATTATTATTATTATTATTAAAGTCTAAATAAACGCACGCATAAGTTAGTAAACGTACAACTGCGCCCGCGCGCGCTCAACCACACAAACACACGATGCACAAGGAGGAAAAGTGTGACACAAAAATCTTAGGAGCAAAGACAGTTTACATTTAAAAAGCCAAGATCGGTGTTCGCTTTACCTGATCAGACAGCGCCAGGGTTTTGGCGTTTTTGGTGATGTTGATATGAATGACGTTGAATTTATTCGTTTTACACAGGTCATAGACGATACCCGCGAACGACGTGCTTGCCGTTTTAGGTACCCGGTTATAAATCACGATAGAATCATCATGTCTTGGGTCCTGGATTTCCTGCAAAAGAACAACGATTGATTACAACCTTTGTTGTTTGTTAAATAAATAAATGTAAAATGTACGCAAGCACAGACATACAGCACAGCTCTTTCCTGCCCCCCTTCCCCCCCCCCAACCCCACATTTGATTTTGCAGCTGTGCTCGACATAAAATTGCTATTTATTCAAAATCTAAAATTTAAAAAAAAGCACTCATTTATCACTGACGTTAACAGAAGCTGTTACATGCATTGCCATTTTAATGCCATAACTCTGTTACATTTGAACGCCCCTATTTTTTCCTCAACTATCAAGCACCATGTGATTGTTATTCGTTTACTATTACTAGCTCCCGATCAGTAAGCTCAGTGGCTATTTTGGGGGGCTACATCCGTCCGGAGTTGACATTTGCGCACTTTTCTCTGAAACTAATGGACGGATGTCTTTGAAACTTACTATTTAGTTACGAAATAGTGAACCCTACCAGACGAAAAAAAAAAATATGCATATCGGGTGACGTCATCATGGTGACGTCTTCTTTTTTTCCCTAATCCTATTTATTCCCCAAACTACTCAATGGATTTGGTTCAAGTTTGGTATGTGTTTAGACTTTACCTGTGCCTCCAAGGTCCAACCAAACGTATGCAAATCGAGTGACTTAATCCCGTAACGTAATTTTTCTAATATTGTTTTTTTTAAATAACTTTGTATGCAATTAGCGTGTACAGACGCATTGAGCCTTAAAAGAAACTAAGGTATATTGAGTGACGCCATCTTGTGCCGTCATCATGGTAACGTCACAATTGGTTGTTTAGTTTTCATTCTTTTTTTCTACCAATTTACTGGAGGGATTTGGTTCAAGTTTGGTATATACTTAGACATTACCAACGTAAAACCAAACTTATGCAAATCGAGTGACGTGATTTTGATGACGTCACGTTTTAATTTGTTTTAACATTTTGTTTAAACTTCGTAATGAGAGTGTAGATATGCGATGAGCCTTAGACAAAACTTATGTATATCGAGTGACGTCATAGTGGTGACGTAATATTTTTATTTTTACTTTTGTTTTGTATGACGAAAACACATTCTTGAATAATACAGTATTTTGAACGAATAAAATTTATTATATCTTATGATGTCAAGATCATCGTCGTCGTCATCAGCAGGCGCCTTAAGCCGAAATTGCCTAGAGGAACGAAAAATTTATATTATCATGTAATCAATAAACCGGCAATAGAATCAAGAGCAACGAACACTTTTTTTTTAATAAGATCGCAGTCATACGCAATAACAATAATCACTAGCAATGAATTTCCAGCGGCTGTAAAATATTCAATTTGAGAAAGAAGAAATGAGTATGACAGAAACAGTGGTTATTTAAAGTACAAAATTTCCACCAAGTGGGGATACATTTTATACAGAAAACCCGGGCACTTCAACAAAGGTGTATGTTCAGGAATTAATGAAGAGACTGAGGACTCAGAATTTCTCTAACATATTAGTACCCAGATCGCTAACTAACAAACCAATGAACCAATACCGAAGAAACCAATCAGTCCTGTATGATCTGTTCTTCACCGACCCAGCTCACAAACTAGACAACAAGCCCACAAACGCCAAGTAGCAAGAGTTAACCAATAAAAAAAAAAACAAACAATGGAATCAATCAATCAAACAAACTGACCTGTTCTTCAGCGAAGGAGAGATGTCTGCGAGACGTGTCTGAACTGTCCTGCTGTAGCTTCCACACCGCTCTCTCTGTTCACACACATATCACCCAACAATCAATAAATCAACAACTCTTCAGTACTCTCATGGAGAACTTGCACAGCACATTTTAATGGAGACATTACATAATTGTTGCTTTAGGTCCAGCGGACTCTTCCGAGCCAAATCAGGACCAGACAACTCCCAATCCGCATAAAAGATCTGCTGAAACAACCCCAGTGGGAAAACTGAATGCCCTCCACCAGCCAGTCACTTTACAATAAAGACATCCCACGCAGGGGACGGCTGAGGCTTCACCCCAACTTATCGAACCCCCATTTACAAAAACAAAATAGAATACAAACATCATTATAAATTATCAACAAAACACATACATATAAAATGCCTACATTGCTAAATAATAACATCATAGGAAGCCCTAATGACCACCTGGCAGAAAGCGTCCAATATTCCCAAGCTGATCCAACAGACCTCATACACAAACAAGGAGTCTTGTCCCGGAAGAGTTTTCAAGAAAAAAGGTAGGAGACTGGTCTAGCGAAGAAGACGATAGTATAGCAGATTGATAGAACAGAACAGGAATGAGAAAGAGCAAATGAGAAAGACAGCGACAGAAAGTGGGGATACTATTTATACTGAAACCCCCGACACCCCAACGGGGGTTATTACGATGATGACTGATGATGATTGATTGATGAGGATGAGGATGATGATGATGAACATGATGATGATGACTGCGCAGCTCATTTTAATGCAGACGACGACGACGACGACGACGATGATGATGATGATGATGATGATGATGATGATGATGATGATATTGACAGCAGTCGTTCAAGGCGCAGGACATCATGACGCAGCCATGTTCAATGCGCGCGAAGAACAATAATAGGAGCCCAATATACAATGAAATATACAAACAGTCACATCATCAACACAAATTCAAAGCGGGAACAATCAAATCAGTATAAAACACTTATACAGAGTATTTCCTAGGAAAACATATTACTACGCCCTTAAGCTACAGACTCAGTGAGTTGCTCAAGGTGCTGGTTACTGAGCTCCAACGTGCAGAGACTACCTTTCCGCGTCTATTGTTGTTTATTTGTAAACGCAGGAAAATACGTTACATTTGAAATGATGATAGCGGTGATGAAGCACAAAATATGTTGCCGAAGTCAGATTGGAACTCACACCGCCTAAGCTAAGACGCAGGCAAAACGCTTAAGCTATGAACCCTTTAACCACCTCTCCTGGCAAGAGAATGCTTTTAAAAAAATTATTGATCATTTTATACTTTTAAAAAGATAACAAAAAGGTGTATGTGTGAAAGAGAGAGCGAATAAAAGAAAAAGAAAAAAGTGTGTGTATTAGAGAGAGAGAGATAGAGAGAGAGAGAGAGAGAGAGAGAGAGAGAGAGAGAGAGAGAGAGAGAGAGAGAGAGAGAGAGTGACATACATACACATGATACAGACAGACAGAGACACAGACAACAGACATAGATTTCCAGACACACACATTCCACATTAAACAATGAAGAAAGGTAGGAAGACACCCTTCAGACAAGGAACAGTGTACAAACTGTGAAATAATACGTTTTGATAATAATTCTACCTAGCGCCTATGCCCCACTCCACGTAGGATAAACATACTGGTCACTGACATGAGGGGAGAGGACAGGAAGCAGATTCCCAAATCCTTTCATCAGTGCTGGAGCCGTTGACAAAATGAGAGGCTACTTCACACCTGAGCCAGGCCAATGACCACTTCAGATCAGGACGTTGACCATTCGCTGACATAAAAGATAACACCTTTTTTCAAGGTCGCTGACTAGCGATGTCTTGAAGAACCGGCGTCACGTTCTACGACTTGAGCGTTATGGAAGAACTGAACTAAATTAAACCCGGTGTAACGTGCCGAAAGCGTCCCTGGCCCAAATTAACTCCCGGGAGTAAATCTGGGACGGCCTGGTTTTACTCCCGGGAGTTATTCTGGTCCTGGACCAGATTGACCCCCAGCCTGTTCCAAAATGACTCCCGGGAGTAAAACTGGATCACAGGACCAAAACAGCCCCCCCAACTTCTCTTGTCTTTTCAATGTATTCTTAGTTCTTAATATGGGGAGTTAAAAACGGACAGGCCCAACATCGCCCCCTCAGCTAATCAAAGTAAGTAGGGGAGTCAAACGGGGACAGCACCAAAACCGACCCCTACCGATCAGGTGCATCAAATTCTGCACAAGGGAGTTAAACGGGGACAGGACCAAAAACGCCCCCCTTACACATCAGATGCATAAAACACTGCATAGGGGAGTCAAACGGGGACAGGACCAAAACCGCCCCCCTTACACATCAGATGCAGAAAACACTGCAAAGGGGAGTCAAACGGAGACCGGACCAAAACCGCCCCCCTTACACATCAGATGCAGAACTCACTGCATAGGGGAGTGAAACGGGGACAGGACCAAAACCGCCCCCCTTACACATCAGATGCAGAAAACACTGCATAGGGGAGTGAAATGGGGACAGGACCAAAACCGCCCCCCTTACACATCAGATGCAGAAAACATTGCATAGGGGAGTCAAACGGGGACAGGACCAAAACCGCACCAGCCCCTTACACATCAGATGCATAAAACACTGCGTGGGGAGTCAAACGGGGACAGGACCAAAATCGCCCCTCTTACACATGTAGTTGTAACTACAAAACACTGCACAGGGGAGTCAAACGGGGACAGGACCAAAACCGCCCCCCTTATACATCAGATGCAGAAAACACTGCATAGGGGAGTCAAACGGAGACAGGACCAAAACCGCCCTCTTACACATCAGATGCAGAAAACACTGCATAGGGGAGTCAAACGGGGACAGGACCAAAACCGCCCCCCCCCTTACACATCAGATGCAGAAAACACTGAATAGGGGAGTCAAACGGGACAGGACCAAAACCCCCCCCCCCCCCCCTATTCACATCAGAAGAAGCAAACACTGCACAGGGGAAGTCAAACGGGGACAGGACCAAAACCGCCCCTCCTACACAATTAGTTGTAACTACAAAAACACTGCACATAGGGAGTCAAACGGGGACAGGACCAAAACCGACCCCCTTCCCTCTTACACATCAGATGCAGAAAACACTGCATAGGGGAGTCAAACGGGGAACAGGACCCAAAACCACCCCCCCCCCTTACACATCAGATGCAGAAAACACTGCATATGGGAGTCATACGGGGACAGGACCAAAACCGCCCCCCCTTACACATCAGATGCAGAAAACACTGAATAGGGGAGTCAAACGGGGACAGGACCAAAACCGCCCCCCCCCCCTATTTATCTGAAGAAGCAAACACTGCACAGGGGAGTCAAACGGGGACCGGACCAAAAACGCCCCTCCTATACACATTACTTGTAACTACAAAACACTGCATAGGGAGAGTCAAACGGGGACAGGACCAAAACCGCCTACCTTACACATCAGATGCAGAAAACACTGCATAGGGAGTCAAACGGGGACAGGATCAAAACCGCCCCCCTTACACATCAGATGCAGAAAACACTGCATAGGGGAGTCAAACGGGGACCGGACCAAAACCGCCCCCCTTACACATCAGATGCAGAAAACACTGCATAGGGGAGTTAAATGGGACAGGACCAAAACCGCCCCCCTTACACATCAGATGCAGAAAACACTGCATAGGGGAGTCAAACGGGGACCGGACCAAAACCGCCCCCCTTACACATCAGATGCAGAAAACACTGCATAGGGGAGTTAAATGGGGACAGGACCAAAACCGCCCCCCTTACACATCAGATGCAGAAAACACTGCATAGGGGAGTTAAATGGGGACAGGACCAAAACCGCCCCCCTTACACATCAGATGCAGAAAACACTGCATAGGGGAGTAAAACGGGGACCGGACCAAAACCGCCCCCCTTACACATCAGATGCAGAAAACACTGCATAGGGGAGTTAAATGGGGACAGGACCAAAACCGCCCCCCTTACACATCAGATGCAGAAAACACTGCATAGGGGAGTCAAACGGGGACCGGACCAAAACCGCCCCCCTTACACATCAGATGCAGAAAACACTGCATAGGGGAGTTAAATGGGGACAGGACCAAAACCGCCCCCCTTACACATCAGATGCAGAAAACACTGCATAGGGGAGTAAAACGGGGACCGGACCAAAACCGCCCCCCTTACACATCAGATGCAAAAAACACTGCATAGGGGAAGTTAAATGGGGACAGGACCAAAACCGCCCCCCCTTACACATCAGATGCAGAAAACACTGCATAGGGGAGTCAAACGGGGACCGGACCAAAACCGCCCCCCTTACACATCAGATGCAGAAAACACTGCATAGGGGAGTTAAATGGGGACAGGACCAAAACCGCCCCCCTTACACATCAGATGCAGAAAACACTGCATAGGGGAGTCAAACGGGGACAGGACCAAAACCGCCCCCCGCACTCCATTACACATCAGATGCAGAAAACACTGCATGAGGAGTCAAACGGGGACAGGACCAACACCGACCCCTACCGATCAGGTGCATAAAACACTGCATAAGGGAGGTAAACATGGACAGGACCAAAAACGCCCCCCTTACACATCAGATGCATAAAACACTGCATAGGGGAGTCAAACGGGGACAGGACCAAAACCGCCCCCCCCCCCCCTTACACATCAGATGCAGAAAACACTGCATAGGGGAGTCAAACGGGTACAGGACCAAAACCGCCCCCCCCCCCCCCACTCCCTTACACATCAGATGCAGAAAACACTGAATAGGGGAGTCAAACGTGGACAGGACCAAAACCATCCCCCCTACCCCCCCCCCCCACCGGTATTCATCCGAAGAAGCAGACACTTCACAGGGGAGTCAAACGGTGACACAATTAGTTGTAACTACAAACACTGCATAGGGGAGTCAAACGGGGACAGGACCAAAACCGCCCCCCTTACACATCAGATGCAGAAAACACCGCATAGTCAAACGGGGACAAGACCAAAACCGACCCCTACCCATCAGATGCAGAAAACACTCCACAAAGGAGTCAAACGAGGACAAAACAAAAACCGCCGCCCCCCCCCCCCCCCCCCCTACCCATCCGATACATAAAACAGTGCACAGGGGAGTCAAACAGGGACAGGACAAAAACCGCTTCCGTAACAAAATGAATACAAAGTCTAGGCCCTGGAGTTAAACGGGGACAGGAAAAAAAAACGTCCTCCTACTTCTTCAGATGGAACAATGACTGAACAGGAGAGTTTAAATTGGCACAAGGCTGAAATCGTCCCCCTCACCTAACACACATACAAGTCTTTATTGTAAAGTGACTGGCTGGTGGAGAGCTTTCAGTTTTACCACTAGGGTTGTTTCAGCAGATCTTTTATGCGGATCAGGGGTTGTCCGGTCCTGATTTGGCTCGGAAGAGTCCGCTGGACCTAAAGCAATAATCATGTAATGTAACACATTTCACATGAGAGTAAATCGACCCTTGCACACAGGATGTAATGGAAATATTTGTATTAGCTTTGCACTACATTTGTAAGTCCACTTTGAATATTACTGATGCTGTTGTACGGGTACCCTGTTGTACGCAAGGTCATGTTGATAGGAGGAATAACGAAGCTTAACGTCCTATTGCATCAGCGTTAAGGACGATCACCACGTCGCCACCCTGACAACAACGATCATCATCATCATATCAAAGTTGAGATTGTCATGTTGATATTATGTATGCATGACTATTTAAACTGTAGGCATATTGAGTCTCTTTATGCTATAGTGTGTGTCGGTGGGTAGGTGGAAAGAGGGTGCGTGTGGGTAGGTGTATGCGTACGAGTGTGTGTACGTGCGTATGTGTGTGTTTGTGTGCGTTTATACTGATGGGAATAGCATGCGTTGCACGTATTTATCGTCAAGTGCAACACTAGCGCGCAATAAATTCAACCAGTGTGCGCGTGACATAAGGGTTTGAAATAGACAACAAAGAAAAACCGCCGAGTATGTCCACGGTGGTAGTGCGTTGGAATCTGGATCCAGGTGTCCGAGGCTCGCGCGCATGCGCATCAGTGATCCACAACCCCACCAATAAAGAGAATTTTCCAGAACAGAGACCAAGAAAGTTCCTCCCGCCTCCCCCCGCCCCCCAGCAAAACCCTCTTACTAAAACCTACACCACACTCTCTCTCTCTCTCTCTCTCTCTCTCTCTCTCTCTCTCTCTCTCTCTCTCTCTCTCTCTCTCTTTCACACACCCACAGACATACCCGCCTACATAACCTAGCGAGGTATGTTTTTCTGCACCATCTGTCAAGAGGTCTCCAGTAAAATGTTAATATATTGAAGGATATTAAACCTTTACAAACTTATATTATATACATATTAAACTAAAGAAGGTGTTGATTAATAAAAATCAACTTTCGAAACTGAATACTATTTTTTTTTTAAATCAGACACAGCTTAAAACTATCACAATCTAAAAATATAATTATGAGTGTTTGGTACTATTCAAAAATTGATTCCTTTGAGTTTTGGGGCACAACTGCTTGCACAAGTTTTTTGTGCACAGCCCGGATAAACCAAAATGGCGTCTAACGTAGATCTAAAAAAGGGATGTAAACTTTATTGTTCACAATTCTGTGAAATTCATTCTTATGTTGCCCTTTTGTAGTCTCGAACCACTAGCCGTTGGGTTACTAGTCCAGCGCGCTACCAAGTGAGCTATCCATGTGGATAGTACTAACAATTGCTGGATTAGAATTAAACAGGTCAAAATTTGAATTGTATATAATATAAATTTGTTTTGTCGATCTGCCCTATGTCCCGACCTGCCCCGGTCTTCATAAAAAAAGGCGGTTAACTTTTGATGTATATTTCATCGCCTTTGATCAGAGAGAAAATAAAACGCCTAAGGCTATATCAGAATACAGAAAACAAAATTGTTTGAAAATGCCGAGCCAATGAAAAAAATGAAAATATTAGTGGCGAACTAATGGGAACCTTGCTTTGTTTTCAACCAATAATAACCGACAACTTTTTTCCCCAAAAATATGTGTATATTACCAGCGCGGCACTTAGTTTTCCTGCAGTACTCTAGAACACCCAACGACATGGATGACAAAAAGTACAACGAGTTTAAACACTTTTTGGAAACTGGAGTCTACCCAGAAAACATATCTCTTCCGGGTATCACGAACACACAGGTTAAGGGCAGGAAAAAAAACTTCAGAAGAAATGTCAAGGGATATGAAGTAAACGATGGGAAGCTTGTGTTCAAAAATCGTGAAGTGCTGCAAAGAACAAGGCTGGAACATGTATTCCGCAGTTTTCACGCATGCCCAATGGCTGGACATTTTGGGGCACGCAAAACCATGCACAGAATTCAGGAACGCTTCATCTGGAAAGGTAAAGACAACTTCTTTTTACTCCCACCCCCACCCACCACCCTCCCCCACCCCGTCTCACCCACGTCATCATCTTCCATTAGCGAGACGAATCGTGTGTGTTTTCACTTTTGGTTTGGTTACTGCTCATGTATACTTTTACTGTTTTAGTGGAAAGGCTAGATCTTATTATATAGACCCTATAGCTGCTAAAGTTTCACGCTTAGCCTCAGCTGAAAGGTAGCTTATTTATCTTTTTTTTTTTTTTTTAATATTATAAAAACCCCTGAGCGAAGCGAAGGGTTTTGGTATCAAAACACGTGAGTTCGTGTACACACGTGTGAAAGGAATAACACAGATGCCATGGGGTCTGCGCAACTCGAAAGTGGCGTCCGTCCGTCCGACGTTCCCTATCTTCTCTGAAACGGCTAAATAGAATTTGATAAAATTTGGCACCCAGCAGCAGCTCCGGGGGGTGATGGTTTACGTCGCGTTTCAACCCGATCGGGGTCCAGGGGCCGCCTCGGTGGGGGCATTTAAGAGCTCAGTCATACTTATAGCAGAGATTATATATATAATTTCTTGACGTCGCAGTTTTATGAATAGAGAATTATGACGAAATCGCAAGACATGACGTAACTTGCACTCTGTACCACCACCATCACAGGCCTGTTGTCCTATCTCCCCTATATATAATCTCTGCTTATAGTGTATCAATTGTTGTGATTTTTTTCAACAATATACCCAATTAATATGACTAGAATATTTTTTTTTTTTGCATTTCCGCAGTTGAGTCAGGCTCAAGGGTTTGGGTATGCAGAATTCCGAAGGAACTGCACGTGTACTTAATTATTGTTATCAATAGTTTTTTTTCCTGTTGGCTGGCCAGTAATTGTCATCTAGTATAGATAGGAAGATATTAAATCAACAAAAAAAAATCTGAACCTGAGGGGATTCGAACCCGTGACCTTGGGAAAAAAATCCTCGCTTGTGAATAAGCTCCTCAGATACAGAGGCTGATTGTAGGGCGTTTATTATCATAATATGGTTCAATGTACACATGGAGGACGGCGACAACATTTGCTATGTAAATAGTGCATAAAATTTTGCTGAATTTGAATAAATTTGCACAGTTAAGTCTACTATACGGATGTTGTTTTGTTGTTGTTTTTCTCTGTCAAGCCTTATTTTGATTCAATGGCTAGTTTTCCGAAACAATGTAAAATTCAGACCTGGTAAAATCCCTTGACGAAAAATCCCTAATAACCTGCTAACTCCCAGCTAAAACCGCGATATATGTCAAGTTAGCTCCCATTCTAACTACCTTCTTCGGCGATGTTACGTTAAATGTTATTTGAATATATTTTTGTTTTAAGTAAGGGGTGGGGGATGGAGTGGGGGGAGGGCTTAACAATGAACAGTATCTCGCCTCACAATTTAATCCATTGTGTAATTTTATGGACGCTTTACTAATGATCCTATCCTATCCTATCCCATAACTCGGAGGTCGTAGGGGCACCACAGATGATCGTTTAACCAGCGTACTCCTTCTTTCCCTGTCCTCAGCAACCCTGATTGTTTCGCTCAGTGTCAAACCAGTCCACTCTCGAATGTTGTCCTCCCACCTTTTTCGGTCTCCCTCTTCTTCTACCTCCTTGCACTGTGCCTTGCAGGATGGTCTTTGCAAGACCTGATGATCTGGTGACGGGGCCATACCATCGGAGTTTCCGTTTTTTCGCCACTAATGATACTGACGGATATTCTTCTCTTTTTTTTCAGGTATGAAAGCTGACGTTACCAGGTTAGTTGGAAAGTGTGACGTGTGCTTCAGGTACAACTACAGGCCAGTGACAAAGGTCCCTCTGCATCCTATTCCTCGAGAAAAGAAGGTATTTATTTACTTTACATGTCTTTGTCATACGATTTTCATTAAAAATCATGTTTGTGTTTTCTAGTGGATGCCCGTCTCATATCTAACCCGGATGATTCATAGAGCACTCTGTTTTCCTTTTGTTCTAAATATTTCAGTGCCCCTAGCTCTAGTCATTTATACCATGTGATATATAGCGTGCACTTAATCACTGGGCATAAATACAACTTAAAAAAGCGTTGTGTTCGCTCTTTGAACCATATGCCTATTGTTTGCATTTGGAGACTACGTCAAATCTCTTCTGTACTGCCAGAAATCAACACGATTTAGTATGAGCATAATATTATAAATAACAGGGCTGAGCTTTAACGTTCGCCAACTCGCCAATGGCCCCTAAAAATAGTGTGTGGCGAGCTCGATTTGGGGTACCATTCGCCCGGCTGGCGACTTGAAAATACCGCCAGTGGTCTGTACCTGTACACGGACTTTTGACTTGCAATGTAAAACAAAACACGCGCCAACCGCTTCTGCAGTCAGCACCGGAGACCAGTTCCGATGCATGCTAGGAAGTTAGGTAACGCTAGCAAAGCGAGGGATTTGCGAAGTAAAAATAGCCTTTTCTCGCGAGACTTTCTTCTTTCCCTCGCCGCGAAACGCTACTGCCCTGCGAGATCCTAGCCTTCTTGCTTCCTTGCGTGTATCGGAACGAGTCTCTGACTTCCTTGATGAGTCACGCGAGACTTGCCGTACTTTCGAAATTCCCCATTCTCAGTCTTTTGTCAATCTCGAACGATGTGGCACCTTTTAAGCGGTGTCTCGGAGCCTCCAGCAAAAAAATAAAGTCCGAAGAAGAAAAAAAAAACCAGCAGAATAAGAAATACGAAGAAGGGAAGCGAGATCATAGAAATGTCTCAGTCTGGGGGAGATGAGGGAGGGAGACAAGAAGAGGAAAAAAAAAGACAGAAGTTGAAAGTAATGATGAATATGATGATGCAGATGAAGAAGAACTGTTGGAGAGTCTGAGTGCTCAGGTAGATGATGATGACTTAGCTGGCCTGAAGAAGGCCTACCCAAGCTCCTTCAAGTTTTGGAACATTGAGGAGGAGGATGTCGATGATGAATAAATTATGCAGTGCTTGTTTTAAAAAATGAAACAGTGTTGTTGAAATTTATCTTGTTTATTAGCTGCAATAGTTATACAGTTTTAAAAAAAATGACCGTGCTTTCAATCAAGGGGTCTGGCAACCTGAGAAATATTTTGGCAACTTCAACTTCTCAGGTTAGGAGCCCGGCTGGCTCCTTAGCCTGGCTTGCTAAATCTCAGCCCTGAATAAGTATTGATGTCACTGCAAAGAACGACAACAAACAAATAAACAAACATTATCAGCAGTCATGCATGTGGATCTGGTCATAAATCACGAAATTTCTTGACATGTGTCTCGTGAATTTTGTTTTTTTCCTAATTGCAAATGTTTTTTCAGCTAAAAACAGTATGAAATGAAACAATTCATAACGTATTTTTTAAAACGTTACTCGTGAATGCTTACCAGCAGAAAGAGTACTCAATGCTCTTTCAAACACACTTTACTATTTTGACGTAAGTGAATTCTAACTCGCACACCAGCGATTTCCCTAAATACAGTAGGATACCCACTTTGACGCACAGCTGCTCAGCGCTGAGTTAAGATAATTGTGATCTGTAAACGGTATCTGAGACAAAAATGAACTTCCTTTCCGAGCATGTAGCCTTTGAAGCAAAAAGATTTTAGTTGAAGAAATATTGAGCCTCAAAGTACCGGCCCCTATTTTTTGAGAGCGTGTTTATTTAAAACCATAGAATCCTGTCGCAATCGTCTAGGTGCTATTTCTGGCTGCTCGACTTTCCTACTTAAGTTTTGATTACGTTATTTTTAGCTTACACACACACACACACACACACACACACACACACACACGCGCGCGCGCGGACATCTATCTAAATTACATACACACACGCGTAGTGTGCTTCAGTGTCTGAATTGGTTTAGTTTAAAAAAAAATAATAATTTCGGTTTCAGTGCTTAAAGCTAAGGACGGTTTTAAAGCTGTATGTTTACGTTTTGCAGTTGGCCAACAGAAACAATATGATTATGCCTTATGGGTATGACAACTTTTTTTTCTGATAATGACACTGACAGATATTATTTTTATAAGAAACTAGAAGCCTTACTCTTGACAGTAAAGGGGCACTTTATTAATACTGTCCTGTGGGATATTCAGATATAAAAGTGACGTTTTATAAATACTTTTTGTCATTGCTTTTTTCAGGTGTGGTCGATGGTTGGTGTCGATCTAATGGGGCCCTTTCTCGAAACTACACAAGGCAACAAATACGTGGTGGCAGCGTCTGACCTATTCAGCAAGTGGACAGAAGCCAGGGCAATTCCAACAAAAGAAGCCAAACATGTCGTTGCGTTTCTGAACAGCATTTGCTGTAGGCTGGGTCCTATGGACGTGATCATCACTGACCAGGGGAAAGAATTCCTAAATCGGGACGTGAAAAACCTCACTGAAAAACTTGAAGTAGAGCATAGAAAAACATCGGCCTACCACCCGCAAACAAATGGACAAAGGGAAAGAGACAACAGAACCCTCAAAACGTCAATCGCTAAGTCAGTGTTCGAAAACGGACCAAATTGGGATGAAGTGCTGGAAGAATGCGTTTTTGCATTTAATACAGCTATTCACGAAACCACAAATCACGTCCCCTTTCAGCTAATGTATGGTAGGAAAGCCAGGACGCCTGTTCAACCTGCAGTCTTCGGAATTTTGGACGAAAGTACTAACATAGACAACAGTGACGTCGGTGAAGCGGACAGCGGCAGCGAAGAGCGCAACAAGAAAAAAGCAAAGAACAGTGATGTGGGTGAAGACAGCGACAGCAGCGGCAACAATAAAAAAGCAAAGAACGGTGATGTGGGTGAAGACAGCGACAGCAGCAGCAGCGGCGACAGCGGCAGCAAAGAGCGCGACAAGAAAAATGCAAAGAACAGTGATGTGGGTGTAGACAGCGACAGCAGCAGCAGCGACAGCAGCGGCGACAGCGGCAAAAAAGAGCGCGACAAGAAAAATGCAAAGAACAGTGATGTGGGTGTAGACAGCGACAGCAACAGCAGCGACAGCAGCGGCGACAGCGGCAGCAAAGAGCGCGACAAGAAAAAAGCAAAGAACAGTGATGTGGGTGAAGACAGCGACAGCAGCAGCAGCGGCGACAGCGGCAGCAAAGAGCGCGACAAGAAAAAAGCAAAGAACAGTGATGCAGGTGCAGACAGCGACAGCGGCAGCAAAGAGCGCGACAAGGAAAAAGATGCGGGCAGAGATATTTGCAGCATGGATAGCTTGTACGAAGAAGTCTACAGAAATATCAAAAAAGCACAAACTAAACAAAAAAAATATTACGACAAAAGATTCAGCTCAACGCACAACTTGCATCCTGGTTCAGTTGTTTTTCTGAAAAATTTCAGAAGAACGACGCGTTTAGGGGACAAGACACAACCTTTCTGGGTCGGACCTTATGAGGTTGAAAAGGTACTAGACAAAGGCAGAGTCCAGCTGAAAAACCTGAAGACAGGGAAAATCCTGAAGCACCTGTACAACGCTTCGAACTTGAAGGTGAAAGAGCAAGCTGATAGTGAAACCAACCAGTCCAGCAAACAAGAACTTCCTACCAGAAATGGGACACAATCAAAACCAGAGACTTCGGAACCAGAGGCTACACAAAAAAACCAGCAGTCTCCCAATGAAGGCGGAAGTGTCCATGGCTCTCGCAAAAGGAAACAGAACGTTCCATTCAAAAGAGCCAAAATGCCTAAATCGGACTCTACAGAAAAACCACAACCAAACGCACAGGGGTTTTCAGATAGGCAAATGCATTTCAGACCAGTGGATTGGTATTGGCAGGAGAACGTGGCAGACATTCTGTATGTAGACATAGAAAAGAAACATTACGTCCAGGACGTCCCCAACGTGTCTGTGCATGATGCCCCGAAGGACAGTATCAGAATAATTGGAGACGGAAATTGCTTCTACAGAACTCTTAGTTTTTTCATTGTCGGTTCTCAGAACAAACACCTAGTCTTGAGGAGACTGATTGCAACTCACGTAAAAGACAATGAAGAAAAGTATTTTCAAATATCCAACAAAGAAGACTATGTTCGAACAAGTCGTATGGATCAACCAGGAGTCTGGTCGACTGAAGTAGACATCTTTGCATCAGCGACCTTTCTCAACACTGACATATTCGTGTATACCTCGCAAGGTCGTGCTGCGCCATGTTGGCTCAGGTACCAGCCTCTAAACAATGTCCCACAGCTGTTCCCACGCTCGGACCGATCAATGTATATTTGCAATTTGCATGATCATTTCACGCCAGTTTTGAAAGTTTAAATTAAAATTTGAATTTGCATTACGTTAGTCCACACTTGATCCTCATGTACATTCTTCTATTATCTCGTGTCTCTTTCTTTCTTTCTTTCTTTGCGTAATGTGTCTGTGCGCGCACGTGTGTGTAGCCCGTGTGTGTGTGTGTGTGTGTGTGTGTGTGTGTGTGTGTGTGTGTGTGTGTGTGATTACTGATAATAAAATCTGAGCGATGTGGCATATACATCACAAACACGCACCCCCCCCCCCTCTCCTATCTCCTCCCAAAAAAAAGTAGAAAAGAAAATAAAGTATTGTGCAGACAGTATGTCAATTCCGCCCACGATTAGCAAAAACTAAACCAAAATAATTGATAACAGGCGCAGAATTTCAGTAACTAAGCATCATTTTGACAACCAACATGCGATTTTTTTCAAAATCCTTGCACTTGTACACTAATATTGTGTGAAAAGATCAAAAGAATATAAAGAGATTATGTAAAAATAAAAACAAAACAAAACATTAGGCTATGGTAACTCAAACGTTTGCTTTGCGCATGGATAAAGAAAACATAAGATAGAATAACAACACTTTCTTAAATAAGACAAATAATAATAAAACAAATTACGTATACATCCACACAATTGTCACCTCCTTCTTCCCCCCCCCCCCCCCCCCACTAACAATGTTTCCTCCAAATCACAAATATTCAGGGTTGGGACAGCTAGTTTTAATGAACATTTTAGCCGCTACATTTCCGCTACTATTTTATGAAAAGTAGTCGCTACCTTTTCGCTACTTTTTTCTAAGGTGCATAGAAGGCAATAAAGCACACAAACACAGAGTTTAAAATAAAAAGAAAGAATACATTTTTATTCATAATACTTTTCACTTTCTAATGAAAATCGCGAATATTGAATGTAGTAATTTTCTGCAAAAAGTAGTTTTTTACGCTTTTTAAAAAATATAAATTATTATGAATTTAAATTTAATTTATTTGATTTTTTTTTCCAGTGAGTACGTCACTGATCACCTTATTTTACCTCATTGAACAGAGAGATGCGCCGCCCGCAAATGTGTTATTGTTAGCCGCACTCGACACGTTGCTTGCGGGCACGCACAGTTACCCTTACCGCGCTTTCCGCATCGCTGAATGGTCACGGGTCGACATTTCTGTGTCACAATTTGTGTGTATCCGATTTAAGGGGGAGGGGGGTGGGGGGTGGATAGCAAGAACATATAATTTAGTACTTAACAAATACTGCGCTGCACAATTTAATTTTGTTCTGATGATAATAATGCAGGATATTGATACGCGCAATTTCTCAAATTAATACTGACTCAAAGCGCAGCGCCCGTACACCAACACACGCTCAGAATACATCACAAACAATGAACACAGAAACAGAACAGACAAGCACGTAGCGCCCGTACACCAACACACGCAATGAACACAGAAACAGAACAGACAAGCACGTGGTGGCAGATCACTATTAAATTTTTATGGAAAGGAAAATTGATTTGTATTTTAAACTTTTGTTGGCTGCATCTATTTTGATGGGAGGGAGAAAACCGGAGTACCCGGAGAAAACCCTCGGTGGCCAGAAAAGTCTCGTACCTGAGTCACAAAGTTTTCGCTCCTTGCAGGGATCGAACCCGCGACCTTCGGCATAGGAAAGCAGCGGTCTAACCGACTGCGCTACTGAGCCACCCCAATGATGTCATATCGTTACTGATAAGCCATGTTATTATGTAAAACTAAAAGTTAATCAACCTCTGGTAAAACAGAGAACAAAGTTAATATTGTACTAACTGTATTGCAACTAACAAATCACAAACAATACATTGTTTTATTCGTTTATTTTAAACACGAAATATAGAACTTCCCTGTGCAGTGTTTGCTGCATTTGAGAGGGGGGGGGAAGCGGTTTTGGTCCTGTCCACGTTTGACTCCCCTGTACAGTGTTTTGTAGTTGTGTAGGGGGGGGGGCGGTTTTGGTCCTGTCCCCGTTTGACTCCCCTGTGCAGTGTTTGCTGCATGTGATGGGAGGGGGGGGGGGGGCGGTTTTGGTCCTGTCCCCGTTTGACTCCCCTGTGCAGTGTTTGCTGCATGTGATGGGTAAGGGGGGGGGGGGCGGTTTTGGTCCTGTCCCCGTTTGACTCCCCTGTGCAGTGTTTGCATCTGATGGGTGGGGGGGGGGGGGCGGTTTTGGTCCTGTCCCCGTTTGACTCCCCTGTGCAGTGTTTTCTGCATCTGATGGGTTAGGGGGGGGGGCGGTTTTGGTCCTGTCCCCGTTTGACTCCCCTGCAGTGTTTGCTGCATCTGATGGGTGGGGGGGGGGGGGGGCGGTTTTGATCCTGTCCCCGTTTGACTCCCCTGTGCAGTGTTTGCTGCATCTGATGGGTGGGGGGGGGGGCGGTTTTGGTCCTGTCCCCGTTTAACTCCCCTGTGCAGTGTTTTCTGCATCTGATGGGTAGGGGGGGGGGGGCGGTTTTGGTCCTGTCCCCGTTTGACTCCCCTATGCAGTATTTGCTGCATCTGATGGGTTGGGGGGGGGGGGGGGGACGGTTTTGATCCCGTCCCCGTTTGACTCCCCGGTTCAGTGTTTGCTGCATGTGACGGGTAGGGGGGCGGTTTTGGTCCTGTCCCCGTTTAACTCCCCTGTGCAGTGTTTTCTGCATCTGATGGGTAGGGGGGGGGGGGGCGGTTTTGGTCCTGTCCCCGTTTGACTCCCCTATGCAGTATTTGCTGCATCTGATGGGTTGGGGGGGGGGGGGGGACGGTTTGATCCCGTCCCCGTTTGACTCCCCGGTTCAGTGTTTGCTGCATGTGATGGGTAGGGGGGCGGTTTTGGTCCTGTCCCCGTTTGACTCTCCTGTGCAGTGTTTTTGCATCTGATGGATAGGGGGGCGGTTTTGGTCATGTCCCCGTTTAACTCCCCTATGCAGTATTTGCTGCATCTGATGGGTTGGGGGGGGGGGGGGGACGGTTTTGATCCCGTCCCCGTTTGACTCCCCGTTCAGTGTTTGCTGCATGTGATGGGTAGTGGGGCGGTTTTGGTCCTGTCCCCGTTTGACTCTCCTGTGCAGTGTTTTCTGCATCTGATGGATAGGGGGCGGTTTTGGTCCTGTCCCCGTTTAACTCCCCTATGCAGTGTTTTTTTGCATCTGATGGGTAGGGGGGGGGACGGTTTTGATCCCGTCCCCGTTTAACTCCCCTGTTCAGTGTTTGCTGCATCTGATGGGTAGTGGGGGGGGGGCGGTTTTGGGCCTGTCCCCGTTTGACTCTCCTGTGCAGTGTTTTTTGCCGCATCTGATGGATAGGGGGGGGGCGGTTTTGGTCCTGACCCCGTTTAACTCCCCTGTGCAGTGTTTGCTGATGTGATGGGTAGGGGGGCGGTTTTGGTCCTGTCCCCGTTTAACTCTCCTGTGCAGTGTTTTTTGCATCTGATAGATAGGGGGGCGGTTTTGGTCCTGTCCCCGTTTAACTCCCCTGTGCAGTGTTTTCTGCATCTGATGGGTAGGGGGGGGGGGGCGTTTTTTTTTGTCCCGTCCCCGTTTGACTCCCTGGTTCAGTGTTTGCCGCATGTGATGGGTAGGGGGGGGGGGTTAGTACTGTCCCCGTTTAACTCCCTGGTTCAATGTTTGCTGCATGTGATGGGTAGGGGGGCGGTTTTGGTCCTGTCCCCGTTTAACTCTCCTGTGCAGTGTTTTTTGCATCTGATAGATAGGGGGGCGGTTTTGGTCCTGTCCCCGTTTAACTCCCCTGTGCAGTGTTTTCTGCATCTGATGGGTAGGGGGGGGGCGGTTTTGATCCCATCCCCGTTTGACTCTCCTCTGCAGTATTTACTGCATCTGATGGGTTGGGGGGGGGGGGGGGGGGAGACGGTTTTGAACCCGTCCCCGTTTGACTCCCCGGTTCAGTGTTTGCTGCATGTGATGGGTAGGGGGGCGGTTTTGGTCCTGTCCCCGTTTAACTCCCCTGTGCAGTGTTTTCTGCATCTGATGGGTAGGGGGGGCGGTTTTGGTCCTGTCCCCGTTTGAACTCCCCTATGCAGTATTTGCTGCATCTGATGGGTTGGGGGGGGGGGGGGGTGAGACGGGTTTGATCCCGTGCCCGTTTGACTCCCCGGTTCAGTGTTTGCTGCATGCGATGGGTAGGGGGGCGGTTTTGGTCCTGTCCCCGTTTGACTCTCCTTTGTGCAGTGCTTTTTGCATCTGATGGATAGGGGGGCGGTTTTGGTCCTGTCCCCGTTTAACTCCCCTGTGCAGTGTTTGCTGCATCTGATGGGTAAGGGGGGGGGGACGGTTTTGATCCCGTCCCCGTTTGACTCCCCGTTCAGTGTTTGCTGCATGTGATGGGTAGTGGGGCGGTTTTGGGCCTGTCCCCGTTTGACTCTCCTGTGCAGTGTTTTTTGCATCTGATGGGTAGGGGGGCGGTTTTGGTCCTGACCCCGTTTAACTCCCCTGTGCAGTGTTTTCTGGATCTGATGGGTAGGGGGGGGGGGGAGGGTGCGGTTTTGGTCCTGTCCCCGTTTAACTCTCCTGTGCAGTGTTTTTTGCATCTGATAGATAGGGGGGCGGTTTTGGTCCTGTCCCCGTTTAACTCCCCTGTGCAGTGTTTTCTGCATCTGATGGGTAGGGGGGGGGGGGCGGTTTTTTTTGTCCCGTCCCCGTTTGACTCCCTGGTTCAGTGTTTGCCGCATGTGATGGGTAGGGGGGGGGGTTAGTACTGTCCCCGTTTCACTCCCCGGTTCATTGTTTGCTGCATGTGATGGGTAGGGGGGCGGTTTTGGTCCTGTCCCCGTTTAACTCTCCTGTGCAGTGTTTTTTGCATCTGATAGATAGGGGGGCGGTTTTGGTCCTGTCCCCGTTTAACTCCCCTGTGCAGTGTTTTCTGCATCTGATGGGTAGGGGGGGGGGGGGCGGTTTTTTTGTCCCGTCCCCGTTTGACTCCCTGGTTCAGTGTTTGCCGCATGTGATGGGTAGGGGGGGGGGGGTTAGTACTGTCCCCGTTTAACTCCCCGGTTCAGTGTTTGCTGCATGTGATGGGTAGGGGGGCGGTTTTGGTCCTGTCCCCGTTTGACTCTCCTGTGCAGTGTTTTTTGCATCTGATTGATAGGGGGGCGGTTTTGGTCCTGTCCCCGTTTAACTCCCTATGCAGTATTTACTGCATCTGATGGGTTGTGGGGGGAGGGGGGGTCGGTTTTGATCCCGTCCCCGTTTGACTCCCCAGTTAAGTGTTTGCTGCTGTGATGGGGGGGGGGGGGGGGGGCAGTTTTGATCCTGTCCCCGTTTGACTCTCCTGTGCAGTGTTTTTTGCATCTGATGGATAGGGGGGGCGGTTTTAGCCCTGTCCCGTTTGACTCCCTTGTGCAGTGTTTTCTGCATCTGATTGGTAGGGGGGGGGGTGTATTGGTCCTGTCCCCGTTTGACTCTCCTGTGCAGTGTTTTTTGCATCTAATGGATAGGGGGGCGGTTTTGGTCACGTCCCCATTTGACTCCCCCTTTCATTGTATTTTACATGCATTTTGTTAGGGGGCCTGTTTTGGTCTTGTCCCCGTTTTACTCCCATGATTTTTTCTGATGAGATTACTGACGCAGTCTTCAATTGCTCCTTTTAATAGGCTAGAGGGGGCCAGTCTGGGCCTGACCCAATCTGACTCTCATCGGTTCTAGATTAGCCCCCAGGGGTCATTTTGGCACATCTAAATTTGTCCCAGAATGACTCCCGGGAGTGTATCTGGGCCAGTCCCAGATTTACTCTCTGTTGCATGGGGGGCTGTTTTAGGACAGACCCACTTTAACTCCCGGGAGTCATTCTGGTACTGAAAAATGTGCGCCAAACTAACTCCCGGGAGGCTGATCTGGAACACAGTAGAGTGCATAACATCAATTGTTCCTATGTAATCTTCATTCACCAGAGAGTGATTTTGGAACAGGCTGGGGGTCAATCTGGTCCAGGACCAGAATAACTCCCGGGAGTAAATCTGGGACGGCCTGGTTTTACTCCCGGGAGTTAATTTGGGCCAGGGACGCTTTCGGCACGTTACACCGGCATCACGTACTCTTAATCTAATGCGCTCTTTGACCAACCTTAGCCTTAGCTCAGTGATAGAGCGCTCTCGTTAGATTGGCACACCGATGATCCAAGTTCGATTCCCGTGATGAACAAGTGGCCATCTTAGCAGTACGATTGCTCTGGTGGTTCAATGTTTGGATTTAGGTCCCCCGAGCCGCTCTTGTGCGCTGTATAAGAACACTGTGTCGCTATCAGGTGTGTCTCCTGTCTCCCTATCTTTTCCTCGTAAAGCAATGTTGAGGATTTGCACTGCTCTGTGCGTAAGCTTGTCACTTGCACGAACTACTCTCAACCCCATTCCATCCCCCACCCTCACCGTCACTCCCTCCACTTCCATCCCCACCCTCCCCATCTCTTTACTATCGTTGGCCTCACCTGTAAATGAAATCCCAAACAATTCGACAGCACTCTCTCTCTAATGATATTGGTGTTCACAGCTACAGAAACGCTATTTTGTCCTACCGCCGGCAAGGGGCGCAACCCGATGTAATATTATCAAGTGGTACAGCGTTCGCCTGGCACACCCATGACCCAGGTTCGAATCCCCGAGGTGGGCGAAATAAACAGTGGCAGTTTTTCCCTGTCCATTTTAGCAGTATGATTGCTCTGGTAGTTCAGTGTTGACTTAAGTCCCTACCCTACCCCTTGTTCACTGGGATGGTTATCCCTCGCCTGCCCTATCGTCAATGGTGGGTGTTGACGTATTGAAAGCGCGCAAGAAAGAATCACCAAGAATCCGCAACAGTGCCTCTTGTTTGTCCAATCGATAGTCAACGACAAGGAGTAAAAACAAAAAGAAGAAGAACATCTATCTTGGAGACTGCGGTCTGCGATCCTTTCTCGCCTCTTTCTACTATCGTGTTCGTTTATTGCAGTTTCGCGTGTTTCGATTCACTGTGTTCCTGATCAAAAAGATGTCGCGTCAAGGGAGGTGTCAAAGAATGGCGGCAAGGGGCGCAACCCGATGTAAATTAACCTGATAGCAGAAGTGTGAGCAAGGTCGACGATGCATGTGTTGAACGCGGACATGATCAATATTATGGTTCTTTCTTTGTCCGGTTAGGGTGAAATCAATTAAGCAGTTTCACCAACGGTGTCACGGATACCCTATTACATTATGGGCAATGAACGATGTGTAATTCAAGTCAAAATTAATTAGACATACACCTTTCATTATTTCTCGTCTACTAGTAGTCTAGACCACAGGCGCATCAGTTTTGACCAATTCCGAACTTGTGCCCGATTTGGTTGTGGCTAGCGGCGCTATTGACTAATTATGTTCGTTTCACACGCGAACAATAGATGGCTGTGTTAGGAACGAGGGACCTGCAGTTTCGCCTCGCTTGTTCCATTAATGTAATTATTATTAATGAATTAATGATTGCTCATACTGACCCTACCCCATATTATGTGTTTTGTTCGATTCCTCCACACACAACATACGCACATAGACATACACACACATAAACACACACATAAACACAAACACATCAACACACCCACACAACACACACATACACACAAACACACACACACACCTTCTCCCTTCCCATCCGCGTATCCCTGATCTCTCCCTCCTATCCTCCAGCACCACTTCCCCAGTCCCTGCGCCCGCCAATTCCGCGAGGACTGCCCTTAATTAAGGTGAAAAGATAGCAGATGTTCTTAACTTTTTTTTAACGCATTCGTTAATTTCATCATCATTATCAAAAGCAGCAGCATCAGAAGCACTATCATCGCGCTCCCGTGCACACACTCACGTACACACATACATGTATATACATACAGTTACACACATACATACACACATGTATATACTTACACACATACATACATACATGCATACACATTTACATACATGCATACATACATACATACATACATGCATATATATACATATACATACATGCATACAACATACACATTTACATACACGCATACATGTACACTCACACATACATACATACATCCAAACGCACGTTGATAAAAATGTTGTTGTTGTTGTCGTTACCATTACCGTGAATATTGTTCCTCAGCAGATAAAGGCACGGTCTGCCGTCTATCACAATACTAGTAGCATTAAAAGGTAATATGTCTTGTTCTATCCTATCCTATCCTATCCTATCCTATCCTATCCTATCCTATCCTATCCTATCCTATCCTATCCTATCCTGTCCCGTAACCCGGAGGTCGTAGGGGCACCACAGATGATCGTTTAACCAGCATACTCCATCTTTCTCTGTCCTCAGCAGCCCTGATGGCTTCGCTCAGTCCATTTTCGAATGTTGTCTTCCCCTCTCTTTTTTGGTCTCCCTCTTCTTCTACCTCCTTGCACTGTGCCTTGCAGAATGGTCTTTGTAAGGCCTGATGATCTGGTGACGTGGCCATACCATCGGAGTTTCCGTTTCTTCACCACTGTGAGCAAGTCATCGTGTTGTCCAATGGCTTGTGTGATGGTCTGTTTTGTTGTTGAACAAAATATTATATTTACATTTTCGCGTGCTTCTGTCCACAGGCAGTAGAGGGGAAAAGCGGATACGTACCACTGATGACGTCATTAAACGAGGACATAGAGTTGACGTCAGGACTATGCGTCTCAGTCCGGATCATTTGCGACTCGTGACGTCATTCATCTTCATGTCTGCGATCTACCATTGTAAGTCCTGTTGGTCTGCGGGTGGCAGCGATGCAGCGGCTGATGGTGATGATGATAATGACGATGATGATAGTGAGGATGGTGGTGGTGGTGATGATTCGAAGGAGGAGGAGGAGGATGGTGGTGATGATGATGATGATGATGATGATGATGATGATGACATTACATTACATTACATAATTGCTGCTTTAGGTCCAGCGGACTCTTCCGAGCCAAATCAGGACCGGACAACCCCCAATCCGCATAAAAGATCTGCTGAAACAACCCTAGTGGGAAAACTGAATGCCCTCCACCAGCCAGTCACTTTACAATAAAGACATCCCACGCAGGGGACGCTGAGGCTTCACCCCAACTTATCAAACCCCCGTTTACAAAAACAAAATAGAATACAAACATCATTATAAATTATCAACAAAACACATACATATAAAATGCCTACATTGCTAAATAATAACATCATAGGAAGCCCTAGTGACCACCTGGCAGAAAGCGTCCAATATTCCCAAGCTGATCCAACAGACCTCATACACAAACAAGGAGTCTTGTCCCGGAAGAGTTTTCAAGAAAAAAGGTAGGAGCGAAGAAGACGATAGTATAGCAGATTGATAGAACAGAGCAGGAATGAGAAAGAGCAAATGAGAAAGACAGCGACAGTGGGAATTTAAAGCACTAAATTTAAAGAAAGTGGGGATACTATTTATACTGAAACCCCCGGCACCCCAACGGGGGATGATGATGATGATGATGATGATGATGTTGATGATGATGATGATGATGAAGAAGAAAAAAACAACTCATGTCGGTATTTCCTTCAGCATTTGCTATGACTTTGACTCTTTTTTGATGTTGCAGCGGCGGCAGAGACCTGCGAGGAGTTGAGGTGTCGGAACGGGAACGTGTGTCAGGCGGTGCGGGACGGCAGCGGCAATGTGCGATCTGCGGCGTGCGTGTGCGGCGGACAATGGGCAGGTCCACTGTGCTCTCTCCGCATCCATCTACAGCCGCAGCACGTTACGGCCTCGCAGGCCTCCTTCACACTGAACCTGGTCATGTCAAACGCCGATGACGAGCCACACACTCCATCGTCGCCGTCGTCGTCAGCTTTATCGCTAGAGCCAGGGCAGGGCGAGAGCGGGGACGCGAAGCTCAACTACACCCTGGTGTACTGGCAACGCAACGATACCGTCACGTCATCAAGCTTTGACTCGACAGTGCTGACGTCAGGCGAGGTGACGTGCGTCCTGCTGCACCAGCGGGAGAAGCGGGAGACGACGGTGCGCGGCCTGTTGCCTAGGACGCTGTACACAGTGTGTGTGGAGAACGGCTGGGTAGACTCCTGTATGCTCGCCTCTCTCTCCGACGCCTTCGAGCGTTCCGTCGCCTCCCTACCCGCCCTCGCCCGCTTTACCGCTTCAAGGACAGACATGACGTCACCGTGGCCCTCCAATTGCGTCACGATACTGACGCCGTCAGCATCAGCGTCAGGTTACTCCGTGACTCAACGGCGGACGGTAACGGCGGTGGCCGTGGCCTCTGTCTTCATCCTCACCACTCTCGTCATCGTCTTCGTCGTATTCTTGCTGCGCAGGGAAAGCGGGACATTCCGGCTGTTCGTTGACGGGTTGTGTCAGCGCTACTGCTCTTGCTGTACGTGTTGTCAGTGTGGCACAGGCGGGGAATGGGACGGCAGCGAGGAAGGGTTGTCCGGTAGCGGCACGGTGGTCAGTCAGTGCGATTTTCATACAGGATCTATTCTATCTCCGCCAGACGTGGCCACACCTACCGACTTCTCTCCCCATTTTCCTGTCCCGCCACAGAAACGGTCCACATTGGTGCAAATGCTGAAGCGCCGGCGAGAGAAGAAGAAGAAAGAGAAGAAGAAGAAAGAGAAGTCGTCGTCGTACGCTACAGCCAATATGTTGTTGCCACCTTCTGCCACGCCGCGTCCGGGACCTTTCATGGTGGACGAGGCTTCCCCCTTGGATTGCGATGAGGCGCATTGTGACGCTCTTGATCTCGATGACGATGAAAGTGAAGGTCAAGGTGACGCGCGTGCATCTACGTCAGAGCACGTGCTTCCCGGCATTCACAAGGGCCGGGGCAAAGGTCATAGGTTGAGCAGGAAGAGAAGGGGATATGTCGCCTACACCGCTAAGAAAGACGGAAATATTAAACTGACCACCGTGATGGAAACGCCCCTTGATGACATTGGAACTGTCAGTGATGGCGTAGAAATGACCATCTGATCGTGTCGCACATGCTGGAGTGAGAGTGGAGTGTGGCTAGATGGTGTGGGTGTGTGTGTGTGTGGGTGTGTGAGTGTTTGAGTGAGTGTTTGTGTGTGATGTGAGGGACGAAGAGTGAGTTTGTGTTCAAAGTCGGTTGATTGGTGGGTCATGGGCCCATGGGAAAATGAGTTTAATTTAACTTTGATTGTTGATGCAACGTGATCGTCGTCACAAAACATGCGATTTAAAGTGCAAGGGGACTGGAGAATGAGAGAGAGGGAGAGAGAGAGAGAGAGAGAGAGAGAGAAAGAGAGAGAGAAAGAGAGAGAGAGAGAGAGAGAGAGAGAGAGAGAGAGAGAGAGAGAGAGAGAGAATGTAACAATTTGATTCTTTAATGCGTTTAGCAACACAGACTTGTCTGAAAGTGAGTCCAAGAGAGAGAGAGAGAGAGAGAGAGAGAGAGAAAGAGAGAGAGAGAGAGAGAGAGAAAAGAGAGAGAGCGAGAGAAAAATAATGTATGTTAGCGTGTGTGTGTGTGTGTGTGTGTGAGAGAGAGAGAGAGAGAGAGAGATGCTTAGTTATATTTATAGTACCCTACCTATTAAATGAAAGTCGTTCTCTGTATTGCATAATGCTAACCTATATGTAGTCCATAGGCTATGTAAATACAGCTGTGTACTTATTTATTAAATACATAACATTTGTCACGCATTTAGTATCTTTTGTGCTTTGTGGTCAGTTCCTGCTCTTCCTCATCCTCCTCCTCCTTCTCATCATCATCATCATCATCATCATCATCATCATCATCATCATCATCATCATCATCATCATCATCATCATCATCATCATCATCGTCATCATCTCCTTCTTCATCCTCATTGTGGTCTTATCGTGGTGGCCGCTTTCCTTCTCCTCCTCCTCATAATCATAATCGTTGTCGCCATTTTCATCCTCATCATCTTTTGTCCTCCTCCTCGTTGTCGTCGTCGGTATCCTTCATTCTCTTCATCATAACCCATCATCAGAAAAGCAACGTTATCATGACGTAGACACACTTCCGCCGTCAAGTGGGGCGTTCTCGCACGCTAACCACGTGACTGGAAGCAGTGGCCCGGATGGATAGACTGGTGCAAAGGTCAACGAGCTTTTTTTATTAAATAAAACTCTCATCCAATTAACTTTGAAGTGCATGTACATGGCGCACCGTTCTGTGTACAATACGTGAAAGAGCGTGTATACTAATAACTTCACAACAGTAGGCCTATGAAGTACAACAAGCAACAACAAAAACATCAACACAAGAAAACCACCTCCACCACCACCACCTCCATCACTACCACCACCATTATCAACAACAGCAACAAGGTCTGGAAGATAGTAATAGATGAGGATTTCGATTTGTGCAATATCCGTCTTTATTTTATGGAGAAAATAGCGTTTCTGTGTGTGTTATTGGTCCTTGAAATTAACTCTTGTAGTAAATACAAGACTTCTGGTCAAGGTCTGAATCAACTTTCATGCAATGCAATTTTCTTACATCAAGATTCAAGATTTAATCTGTTCTTCGTTTGGGGTGTGGTGGATACAACAACAACAACAAGAAAAAAATTAATGTTCATAATTATTGATTGTTATACTTGGCAGTGTTGTACACTTGAATTAGGTTTAAAATTGTGTAGTCTTAACCTTGAGAGTAATAAGGTTTCAAAATGTGTAGTCTTAACCTTGAGAGTAATGAGGTTTAAAAAAAAATCTTCTTTTAGCATAAGTATTATAACACGAATACTAAATATTCAAATATATAACCTTCAACAAGTAGAACGCTGACAATGATAAATAATTATTGTTAACATAATTAGTGCATTGTACAATTTGTATTGTATTGTATTGTAGTGCACTCCCTTCCCTAATTGTACTAAATGTACTAAAAATACAGAGTGTTTCTCGGTTTGGAAGATTTTTTTTTTCTAAATGTAGATGTTGATAGAGGAGTGTCGGATAGCGCAGTGGTTGGAGCACTCGCTATTGTGTCGCAAGTTAAGCATCGTCCAGAGCGGGTAGCACTTGGATGGGTGACCGCAAAACGTGAAGCAACAAATAACAACGCCCCCAGTTGACTCAGCTGTGACTGAGTATCTACTCTCTTAAGGGTGGGGAAGGTAAAGCAGCGAGGAAGAGAGATGGGCATCACCCTCATTACGCTGGCCCAAGATAAGTGTGATCGCCAACATCACGCTCCCATACAGGCTATGGGACTACCTTTACCTTACCTTTACCTTAGATGTTGATAGACTTTTTCTAAATAGCGCTTTAAAAGCTCAAGGCGTAGGCCGAAAACAGGATCTTCACTCAAGCAAACCAAGGCGTCAACTTGCTGCTTGATGCACACCGTCTAACGCCACAGACTGCTGACAGTTCCGATCCATAAATAGGACATACAGCACTGTGTATTTACCTATTCATCTGGTACTGTCCTGTGTACGAAATGAGCGTCAAGATCTATAAAGTCCATGCATTGGAATGGCATGCACAAACTAGACCTCGGTTTGTACTCTCATTTTGTTCTGCTCCCAACCAATCATGTGCGCACCAGAACTTTACAACTGTGTCAGCAAGCAACAAGGGACGTAACTCATCCCTCTTAAAAAAGGTCCTTTCGAACTGAGTACTAGGCGTCTAAAGTGGCAAACATATATTCGTGCCACTGTCAAGGTCACTGCATCATAAAATGTCAAGGGCTCAGTATTCTTAAAGGAATTTTTCCTAGGGGAAACTAATGATCTTAGTAGACTATGAATTATAATTGTAAAATGTTCCGTTAGATTTATAACGTATAACAATTACCAAAATTAGTTTGAATACCATTAGAAAGACATTCGCCAGCTCTCGATACACTCATGTTGTTCTAAAGATAAAATACGGACGTGACGTCCGTGACCTTTGACACTGCATGTGTCGGTCTGAACAACATGCCTGCCGCCATTGGTAATGTTCTTTTGATGTTTGTTCAAAGTCCGTTCTGCCGTTTTTTAAATATGGCGAGCAATATACCGACGAACCAACAGACCGACAGCCTGACGGACAGACTTTTGGCTCGTTCTAATTCTCGACTATTTCAAAATATTTTTAAATATATATCGGCGAAACCCGATCTATGGGGCGCCATGTGTCCATTTATTCTATGTGACCATTCTATACATAGGATAAATTCTATGCACATAGAAAGAATTCTATGCACACAAAAAGCATTCATTAGTTGAAATTCCATTTATAAAAAAAGAAACCAATATTGTAAGTCATAGAATAAAATTCTTTGCATAGAATAACATTCTATAATATAGTGTAAAATTCTATGTCCATAATAAAATTCTATGTATAGAATAATATTTTATAATAGAGAATAAGATTCTATGTATGTAATACAATTCTATATTATAGAATGCACTTGTACGCATAGAACTATATTCTATAACATAGAAAGAATTCTATTACAAATAATGAATTCTATAACATAGAATTAATTCTTTAACATACAATAAATTGCATGACATAGAATTAATTCTATGTGCATAGAATAAATTGTATAACATAGAATGAATTCTATAATAAAGAATGAATTCTATATGCAAAGAATGAATTTTATTGCATAGAATGAATTCTATGACATAGAATTCATTCTATGACATAGAATGAATTCTATAGGCAAAGAATGAATAGTATAACATAGAATGAGTAAGATTACATAGAATGATTTCTATGACATAGAATGAATTCTATAACATAGAATGAATTCTATAGCATAGAATGAATTCTATGACATAGAATTTATTCTATAGCATAGAATGAATTCTATGTTACAGAATGAATTCTATGTCATAGAATTCATTCTATGCTATAGAATTCATTCTATGTTATAGAATTCATTCTATGCTTTAGAATAAATTCTATGTAATAGAATTCATTCTATGTCATAGAATTCATTCTATGTTATAGAATTCATTCTATGTCATAGAATTCATTCTATGTCATTTTATTCATTCTATGTTATACTATTCATTCTATGCTATAGAATCCATTCTATGTCATAGAATTCATTCTATGTCATAGAATTCATTCTATGTCATAGAATTCATTCTATGTCATAGAATTCATTCTATGTTATAGAATGAAATCAATATAAAAACCTTTTTTTAAAATAGTAAAAACTGGGGCACTGTCAAGGTATAGAGAACATTTTGTATGGCATGGGACTGTATTGCAGAGAGATACACATTGCCACATCCCATCACCACACCACATCACTCTACATCAATGGCTGACGTCAGAGGTATTTATCTGAAAATAGATTATGGGGGGACGCCTGGGGTGAAATAGTTTTTTTTGCAATAATTATTATGTCTCAGAGTTGTATCGCAATATTCGACCTTTAATTATATTAATTATTGCTTTTTATGAGTGTACAGTACGGTTATTTCTTCGATATTGAGGAAAAAGAACTGATTATTTAATTAGATTTTGTCACTATAAACCCTTACAGAACCTCAGCACATTGTAATGAAAAAGTAAGCACGCAGGGGCGGAGGGGGGGGAGGGGAGGGTGTGACGTCAATTATTTTTATTGCTACGCGATCTACTCACATTACCCTGAAGTCGTCTGCATCAAGAAACCTAAAGGCCCCGCCACACATGCCGATTGTGCAACGATTTTGTTTGCGATCCGATCGCGATTGCTACGTGATGACGTCAGAACAACTGCTTGCCTGCGGTCCGATTTGCAATCGGCTCGGTATCATACGATTAGAGCCTGTTCTAATGTCTGATAAAGCCCGCAGAACGCTTGGCACGTCAGACATTTCTTCAGTTCTTGCGCGCGTGCACATGTCCCTTTATTCGTCAAAGCCTTTATTCGTCAATTTCACAAAGAATGACCTAGTTGCGCATAGAATGAACATTCTATATTATAGAATGCATTCTATGTTAAAGAATTCACATTCTATGTTATAGAATGGATTCTATGTTATAGAATGAACATTCTATATTATATAATGCATTCTATGTTAAAGAATGCACATTCTATGTTATAGAATGGATTCTATGTTATAGAATGAACATTCTATATTATAGAATGCATTCTATGTTAAAGAATGCACATTCTATGTTATAGAATGGATTCTATGATATAGAATGAACATTCTAAGTTATAGAATGGATTCTATGTTATAGAATGAACATTCTATGTTATAGAATGAATTCTACGTTATAGAATGACCATTCTATGTTATAGAATGAACATTCTATGTTATAGAATGGATCCTATGTTATAGAATGAACATTCTATGTTATAGAATGAACATTCTATAACATAGAATGCAATCTATGTGCACCAAATGTTAAAAAATAATTCTATGAAAATAGAATGTATTCAGTGTTGCGAATAAAATCCATTTTATGTAAAAAAAAAAGGTATTTTATGTCATACAATTCTTGCTGTGTAATACAATTAATTATATATACATATAATTCATTTCACTCACATAAAATTAAAAAACACAACTAATAAATTGTAATGAAATTTAGAATTAAAAAAAAAGATATTGTATGACACATCACCACATCGCATTATCACCACATCGATCACATCATCACATCACTGCATCACATTGCTTCATCACCATCATCGTGAAAACGCACCACCACATAAAATCACATCACATCAACAAATCATCACATCACATCAGCCGACATCACAGCAGCAGCACATCTTCACATTGCAGCAGACAGCACATATCATGGCATCAGTGAATCACATCACATAATCTAATCACCCCACCCTTCCCACCCATCACATTTGTGGTGCAGTGTGGTGTGATTTAGAGTGATGTAGTGTGGTGATGTGATGTGGTAATGTGTATGTATGTATCTGCAATACAGTTCTATTATGCCTTAAACGCGAGTGAATCAGACCACATCATCACATAACCTAATCACTCTACCACACCTACCCATCACATTTGTGGTGCAGTGTGATGTAGAGTGATGTGGTGTGGTGATGGGATGTGGCAATGTGTATATCTCTCTGCAATACAGTCTCATGCCTTAAAAAATGTTCTCTATACCTCGACAGAGCCCCAGTTTTTACTATTTTAAAAAAAAGTGTATGTATTGATTTCATTCTATAACATAGAATGAAGTCTATGACATAGAATGAATTCTATGACATAGAATGAATTCTATGACATAGAATGAATTCTATAGCTTAGAATAAAGAGGATAACATAGAATGAATTCTATGACATAGAATGAATTCTATGACATAGAATTAATCCTATAACATAGAATGAATTGTATAGCAAAGAATGAATTCTATGACATAGAATTTATTCTATAGCATAGAATGAATTCTATAGCATAGAATGAATTCTACGACATAGAATTCATTCTGTAACATAGAATTCATTCTATGCTATAGAATTCATTCTATGTTATAGAATTCATTCTATGTCATAGAATTCATTCTATGTCATCTTATTCATTCTATGTTATACTTTTTATTCTAAGCCTATAGAATGAATTCTATGTCATAGAATGAATTCTATGTCATAGAATGAATTCTATGCTATAAAATTCATTCTATGCATATAGAATTCATTCTTTATTATAGAATTCATTCTATGTTATACAATTTATTCTATGCACATAGAATTCATTTTATGTCATATAATTTATTTTATGTTAAAGAATTCATTCTATGTTATAGAATGAATTGTATGCACATAGAATAAATTCTATGTTATAGAATTCATTCTTTGTAATAGAATTCATTCTATGTTATAGAATATAATTCTATGCATACAAGTGCATTCTATAATATAGAATTGTATTACATACATAGAATCTTATTCTCTATTATAAAATGTTATTATATACATAGAATTTTATTATGGACATAGAATTTTACACTATATTATAGAATGTTATTCTATACAAAGAATTTTATTCTATGACTTACAATATTGGTTTCTTTTTTATAAATGGAATTTCAACTAATGACTGCTTTTTGTGTGCATAGAATGCTTTCTATGTGCATAGGATTTATTCTATGTATAGAATAGTCACATAGAATAAATGGACACATGGCGCCCCATACGATCAACCCTACTTTAGTCGTCAGAATCAGAACGAAACAAAACTTTGTCCGTCAGTCTGTCGGTCTGTTGGTTGATCGGTCCATTGCACGCCATAGCTTGACTTTGAACAAACATCATAACAACATTACCTAGGGTGGCCGGTCTTTAGAGCCATCGTATTTACACTACTAAGGTCACTGGGGTAAATTCCTCGTTAAAGACGTTTTTCTCTATTTCTGTTAAACGGCTAAAATGATTTCGGTGATTTTTGGATTAGATTACAAGTACTTCAACTCATGGTCAATCAATTTGTGTCAATCCGTTGGTCTGCCAGTCGGTCGGTGTATTGCTGTGATGGTCCGGACCGACCGACGCACAGATAGACACCACAGACAGACATTTGGCTCGTTTTGATTCTCGACTATTTCAAAGTATTTCCAGATATGCAGATATTATCTGGAAATGCAAACATGTACTCAATCATACCGACTGCCACATAAACGCACATACACCCACAATAACAACTTTCATAATAATAATAATAGTAATAATAATAATAATAATAATAATAATAATAATAATAATAATAATAATAATAATAATAATAATAATGATGATGATGATGGTGTTAATAATAATAATAATAATAATATTATTATTATTATTATTATTATTATTATTATTGTTATTATTATTATTATTATTATTATTATTATTATTATTATTAAAAAGAAGAACAAGAAGAAGAAAGAGAAGAAGAAGAAGAAAGAACAACAACAACAATAACAACAACAAGGAGAAGAACAAGAACAAGAAGAAGAAAATACACAAAAAAAGTAATAATTCAAAAAGAAATAAATAATAGTGATTGATGACAATAACAATAATAACTTCAATATATTAATTTAATAACACGAATATAATAAGAATAATAATAATAATAAAATTAATAATAATAATAATAATAATAATAATAATAATAATAATAATAATAATAATAATAATAATAATTATAATTATAATAATTTATTTTCTAAAGCGCAAAACCAAACTTAAGGCTTGCTCTAAGCGATGGCCCGCATACACACAAACATACTCTCTCAAGGGTAAATACTGAACAATAATTGTTATAGAACATTATGAGGGGGGAAAAACTGCTCTAAACATCGTGAAAAATAAACAAAGAGATAAACCTTAATCTAAGTATAAAGCGGCAAGTTAAAAGAGAAACACACACACACACGCACACACCACATAAATGAAGATACGATAGTTTCAAGCAACAATACGTAGTCCTTTGAACTGAGGTCAACATTGTATTCCGTTTGATCGTCGGCTCTGTTCGCCGTTACAGGTACGTACGCAACAAAAGAATCGTTCATGGCATTTTTATTGGGCTGATTTGGGATCTTACATCTGTTTGACTATTTGAATCAAGCTTTGGCCCCAAAGGAAGGAATACTTTAACGCCGCCTGAGAGCCTTGAGGCCAACAAAGGCCTGGTGCATGGCTTCCCGCTTCCTCCGATCGAAGGTGGCCAGGTCAGCTTTGTATTGCTTCATCCACTCGTCGGACGTGGTGGTCAGAACAAACAGCCCTGCCTCCTTCGTCGCGTTGTAACCCATGAAGTTACACCCGCACGCAGAGCACGTGCCGCTCAGGTAGTTGCTTTCGCTACGGCAAGGGGCCAAGTTCCCACTGCACGTCGGTCCGCCGCAGCTCGTGCACAATCCGCTTTTGTAGGCTGCTCCCGCGTTGGCGCAGGGGTAAGAGAGGAAAGCGTTGCGGTTGATGCTGGACGTAAAATAAGCGACTGCCACACCGTGACTGCAGGCGACGTTGAACACCATTTCTGTCCAACACAAAACACAATGTACCTATCCATTTAAACAAGTGTCTTATATTTTCATTTGGCCAAGTAAAGTGCGCATTAGAGGATTAGGTATAATTGACCAATCACAGATGGCAACGTTTCTAGCAAAGCGGAGACCAACCAATGAATAAAACTGGCATTGTTTTTTTTTACTGAACAAGTTTGGTTAAAAATGTGGAATTCCTTTTATAAAACCTTTTGTTAAAAAATCATTTTAAGCTAAATAACCTTTATTTAGAAGCATATTTTCTAAATACTAATTTGTTTACAAACAATGTAAGATTTCTCTAAATAATACATTTTGTAGGTAAAATGTAGCGATTTAAAAAAAAGGCTTATATTTTCATTAGCAAAGTACTGTGTGGCTAAAACTGAAATTGCATGGTAATTGACCAATCAGTAGACGATGTTTCTAGCAAGCTGTTGACTATAAAGTTCGAAATCATTCGAAGTAAAGCGCGTATTAGCATCCGGTATTATTATTATTATTAAGAATACAGGACCTACTTTAACCCATTTACAAATCGCAGTCTCCTACTGTAACAAGAGGACATGTTTATCCTGCACACTTTGAGACTTTGCCTTGTTTAGTCAGTTAGACTTAGAAGGTTACTGTTAGTCTCTAGAAGACGACAGAAGTGATCAGGCGTTGTAGCCTGACGCCCGCATAGCAGTGACATCATCGCAGCTAACGGTAGAAGGCTTTGAATTATACAGCCACTCAGATTTCTTCAGCCAATCCGAACACAGCACCGGTAGGTAGAGCCAGTTCTGACTGGGTAGGCAAAGGCTAGGTAGAGGGTCATTTGTGTTGAAAGCTTTGGGCAGTACACAGCTACTTCCTAGCAGAAATCTCTCCACTGATAGACCAGGGAAGCAGTGCTTGTTGAATATTCGAATTCAATCAAGTAGCCACGGCCTGACATTGTCAAACAGGTGAATGAACATACTTCTGTTTCATCGTGATGTATTTATATTATTGTTGAATTATGTTTGTGAAATTTGCTATGCATAGAATGAATTGTTAGTCCGATGTTGCGTGACCACATGGAAAAATCCGACCACGAGGCAAACATGACCGGCCGACGCCATGTTGAAAGATGTACGGAACCACTGTTGTTTAACCTATATGTATGCTTGCAGACCAGTGGCTGTACCCGAGAATGTTTATAATATTATTAATTCTTTATGTATATAGTTAGCCACGATTTATATTTATATATGTATAGGAAATTAGAATGGAGATTCCAGTGGACCACGGACTTAGCAGAATGTTTGTCGCTTATGTATAGAGATGTGGAGCTATCACTGAGGGCTACTTTGGCTTTCAGTGGGACTCTCTGCACAGACCTATTATACAGGGTTGTGCAGAATTTCGTCTCATATGTTACAGACGAGCAGGCGGTATATTGTGAGCCCAGCTCAGCAAACGACAAAAACCACGTCGACTCGTACAGTTGGCTGCCGAGGCATCTACAGCATTGTGCGCAGATAGCCCACCCGTCGGACACAAGCAACGACAACACAGCGTGTCGTAGAAGCAACCTCAACACAGCGCTTCAACCCCACAGTTAAGTGCAACAAGAAACCGTGCACTAAAACTCTGTATAAACAGGACCACAGTAGTCCACTCTTCAAGACTTCTCACCCTTACGGCAGAAAGTAGCCAGTGCCCGATAAAGAAAAAGTAGCTGCCGAGATTATCAGCGAGCGAATCATTCGCATTGACAATTGAACTTTTAAGTTAGATTCGTACTTCGAATATCGTGTATAGAGTAGAGGAAATAAATGTTTGATTTTTACTGTTATCAAGTGGCTGGACTACATATGATTCATAGCCGTGTGAAAGCTAGTGTTACAGTGATCTTTTACCATTTTTCTATCTATCTCTGTACCCCAGCCTTAACACAGACCGAGCTAAACAAATAAATGTATTAAGTGAAGTCAAAGGGAGATTACTAGCGATCCCCACCGACTAAGACGAGGAGGTAATAGCAGTCCATTGTGCAGAGCCCAGCAACAATGAAGCTGAATTTGCTAAATAATATTATTTAGAAAATATTGCTGAATACTGCATTATTTACGTAAACAATTCATTGTTTAGGGACTGCAATTTTTATTACTTAAGGAATTCGCAGATACAAGTCCCTTTACTTTGAGGTTGTGTGTAGTGATAAAGAAAATAGGAAAATTGTGATTTTACACTGCTTTGCGATTTAATATGGGAAAATTGCTTTATTGCACATTATTTTTCTATATATTGGCATCAGTATTAATATACGAAACTGCAGCGATAAGGGATCGTGAATAGGGGGATCCATCATTATTTCTGCATTGGCGGGATTGCCTTCATGGTAAATAAACACGGAGAACTCGAAAGTTAACTGCGATTTTGCAAAAAAAAACAAAAACAAATAGCAGAACGTTGATTCCATTTTTAAAAACAATTCAACACTCCTGGTACTGCTACTTCTTTTAAAAATATCTCTGCGTTTTGGGGAAAATAAAAATAAAAAGAAAGGGTTTTGTTTCTTCTGACAGAGATACTGAACACTCCCACACAAAACTGACCTTGACTTTTTGTTTGTGTTCGGGAGGTTACAGACGTTTTATCTTCGAATTTGTGGAGTGATTTATGTTGAAAAATAAATAATTAACACACATTTTGGATACGTAATGTTTGGAACGACCTTGAATTTAATGAAAGAAAGCAAATTATTAAAACCAAGTTTTCAAGGGAAATTGCAGTCAATGCATTGTTTACATAAGTAATGCGCTGTTTAGCAACATCTTCTAAAGAATACATTACTTAGCAAATTCTGTTAAATAATGCATTATATAGGTAAACAAATCGTTATTTAGAAACATTTCTAAATAAAATATTATTTCACACAACCTGCAAAAAAAAAAAAAAAAGTATTATTAACGTAAATAATTCCTTATTTAGCAACAAAGCCTTATTTGCCTACATCATTATTTATTTCCGTAAACAATGCATTGATTAGGTAAATAATAAATATAATATTTTAAAAAAGCTTACATTGTTTAGATTCAAATTATTATTTAGAAAATATGCTTCTATATAAATATTATTTAGCTGAAAATGGTTTTAAAAAACACGGAACAAATAAGAAAATAAATATTTTACAAAGGGAATTCCATAGGTCACTAACCTAAGTAATGTTCATGTGAAGTTCGTACATTGTGTGTTAACAAATGATTATTTTTTGCGCTGAAAGTGAAGAAAAAAAAAGTACCGAAAAAAATCGCAATAAATAATTTACAAAGAAGACACATGTCTTGTGTCACGTTCTGATGTTTATTTTTCTTAACTCTGTGTGTGTGTGGGGGGGGGTGGGAGGGTGGGGGGAGAGGAGTGCTGGGGATGGAGAGGGGCATAGTTGAAGGATGTGGGTGGGCAGTAGTGCGCACCTTTGTTCGTGTTCGTGCGCGTGCTGAATAAATATCAAATTAAGCTTCTAATTAATGGGCTACTTTTTGGGTTGGATATTTGCATGACATTATTGGAAAGCAATGCATAAAATAGTCGTTCACGCGCATCGTTCTCCTCCAGTCTAATTTCTTCTATTCCTCTTTTTTTCCAATTGAAGAAATCGATACACAGATGTGGAAGACGAGAACTTGTCAAATCTCGATCGGACAATATTGCACACGGTTTCAGTGGGACAATATTGCACACGGTTTCAGTGGGACAATATTGCACACGGTTTCAGTGGGACAATATTGCACACGGTTTCAGTGGGACAATATTGCACACGGTTTCAGTGGGACAAAATTGCCATCGCGCGCCCAGCGACAATTTTTCGTATATTTCACGACCAGATGCGAATATAACGTAAGCCTATGTCATAATATATAGTGAGTCTGAAATCATTTTCCCCCAAAACGTTTACACTAGATAGTAAAGATGATAAAACAGTTTATTTATCCGCAGTATTGCCGCGAAAGCTCTCCAATAAGCGTATAAAACTAGTTTGCAGCTTGTCTCCGGCCGTCACCAAAATTGGCCGAGAACTACGTACAGCAAAAACAGCCATTGACGGTGAGGCTATCGGGGAGTAGTGAAGGCAATTATGTTGGTTGACCTACTTAGCCAGCGGGAGAGGTATAGTACCTCATGGTTTAGCTTTATGCAGTCAGTGATATCATGTTTTAGACTACTGTACGACTGTATCACAGGCGCTTATATCCGGACACGCGAGCGCCTATGACGCGTCTCCCTTGTATTTATTCTTAAAAGGGAGATGCGTCATTGGCGCTCGTGTGTCTAGGCGCTCGCATGTCCAGACACAAGCGCCTGTGGACTGTGCCTAACAGTGACTGCCTTAAACCCGCTTACTCGCCCCCCCCCCCTCCCCTCCCTTCCCACTCCCCTCTCCCTCCCCAAACCTCCTCCTTGTCATTCAAATTTATTTCCGGACATTGACACACATAGCTGAAAACTAAGCATTGTTAAAGTGTTAATGGTTTTGGCGGCGTTCAATTGGGCTTTATCATAACAAAGCGTGTTCAGATTTGGTGTTTCATGTTTTGCTTTGGCGAAATTTCTTTGCTTTGCTGTAAAGCGCTATAAACTCTAGTGAGGAAGGAGGCTGTATAAATTATTATTATTATTATTATTATTATTATTATTATTATTATTATTATTATTATTATTATTATTATTATTATTATTATTATTAATGAGTATTAGTATGAGTAGTACAGTCACGTGACCACTCATATTGTGAGTAGTACAGTCACGTGACCATTCATGTAGTGAGTAGTACAGTCACGTGACCACTCATGTAGTGAGTAGTACAGTCACGTGACCACTCATGTAGTGAGTAGTACAGTCACGTGACCACTCATGTAGTGAGTAGTACAGTCGCGTGACCACTCATGTAGTAAGTAGTACAGTCACGTGACCCCTCATGTTGTCAGTAGTACAGTCACGTGACCCCTCATGTTGTCAGTAGTACAGTCACGTGACCACTCATGTTGTCAGTAGTACAGTCGCGTGACCACTCATATTGCCAGTAGTACAGTCACGTGACCACTCATGTTGCGAGTAGCACAGTCGCGTGACCACTCATGTTGTCAGTAGTACAGTCGCGTGACCACTCATGTTGTCAGTAGTACAGTCGCGTGACCACTCATGTTGTCAGTAGTACAGTCACGTGACCACTCATGTTGTCAGTAGTACAGTCGCGTGACCACTCATATTGCCAGTAGTACAGTCACGTGACCACTCATGTTGCGAGTAGCACAGTCGCGTGACCACTCATGTTGTCAGTAGTACAGTCGCGTGACCACTCATGTTGTCAGTAGTACAGTCGCGGGTCCACTCACCGTCTAAATTGAAGATGCTATTCCATATGTTCGGGGGGTCTTTGGCACAGCCGGGCTGATCGTAACCTCCATTTGGGTAAAAGTCGACGTGGCCACTTCTTTGAGGAATGCCCAAACCTAGCCAAAGTCAAATCCTTTTTATTGACAAAATAGGGACCAAACACCAAGCGGTCTCTGACCCAGTTAAAACCTACAAACACGCATGGACACCTTGAATGACACAAACTTGCGAAATCAGGTAATAGCTGCAAATTTAACATTACGAGTGTGAGAGTGTGTGACTGCATTTGAGCGCTTTGAGCAGACTGTTGTCTGGAATCGCGCTTTATAAAACATATTATTATTATTATTATTATTATTATTATTATTATTATTATTATTATTATTATTATTATTATTATTATTATTGTTATTATTATTACTACAACAACACAATCGCAAGTGTTAAAGTGTAAAATTACAGCTATCAGATATTTTATGTACTCTAGATTTTTTTCTCCAATAGTAGAAGAACATTTTCCTAATAAATTACGTCATAAAAGAAACAAACCAATGTAGCTGAGCGGAGTACTTGACTCCCGTCTCTCGGCCACCACCTTGAGAACATTGCTCCACCCGAGCTGTTATTTTCATTTTGTCCCTCAAAAGAGGGACATAAATGTATTTGCCCTGCAAGGCGGTGAAGCGTGGTTGGGAGTACCGGGTTGCCGGCTACTAGTGCCACGCACTCTACTGCAAGGTCGCTGCCACCGACCTGCATAAAATGCCTGCCGACAATGTGGTCCCGCTCGCCACCAGACGCAGCAGGCGAATGGTCAGCCGGGGAGAACAAGTGTCGTGTCGCCTTGTCCTGCGTAACCCAATGGCATACCCAAAAGATTCTACAAAGCAGGAGCCACGCAAGGCTAGTCTAACCAAGAAAATCAAGGTAGACAATTTCTCTCTCAAGCCTCAACCAGTTGCCTCCCTTTCCGCCACACAAAAAACAAAAACACTAATCAACTATAGCAATTGTCGAGTCAGTTGAGACAGGAAGAAGAGTCAGTTGAGACAGGAAGAAGAGAAGAGTTGAGACAGGAAGAAGAGAAGAGTTGAGACAGGAAGAAGAGAAGAGTTGAGACAGGAAGAAGAGGAGGAGGAGGAAGATACAGTGCAACGCATCTTTATTACCTCGAAGAAGGAATATATTTTTTTGGTTTATAAGAGAGAGAGAGAGAGAGAGAGAGAGAGAGAGAGAGAGAGAGAGAGAGAGAGAGAGAGAGAGAGAGAGAGAGAGAGAGAGGAGAGGGAGAGAGAGAAACTGTGATTGATACCTCCTTCCGACAAGGGCTCGGCGTCAGTGTGTATAACGACCACGAGGGCGGCGTCCGAGGGATCCAGTTTTACTGCGTCTGTGTAGCTTTCAAACTGAGGTGCAGCGGGGTCCAACCCTGTGTCATCATCATCACCATCACCATCATCATCACTATCATCATCTTCATCATCATCATCATCACCATCATCATCATCATCATCATCATCATCACCATCATCATCATCATCATCATCATCATCATCATCACCATCATCATCATCATCATCATCACTATCATCATCATCATCATCATCATCATCATCATCACCATCATCATCACTATCACTATCATCACTATCATCATCATCATCATCATCACCATCATCATCATCATCATCATCATCATCACTATCACTATCATCATCATCATCATCACTATTATCATCATCATCATCACCACCATCACTATCATCATCATCACCATCATCATCATCATCACTATCATCATCATCACCATCATCATCATCACCATCACCGTCATCATCATCATCATCACTATCATCATCACTATCATCATCATCACCGTCATCATCACCATCATCATCAACATCATCATCATCATCATCATCATCAGCAGCAGCAGCAGCAGCATAAGCATTTTGGTGGACACTGGTCACCAGAAGGTCAGTTGTAAGAAACAATGGGAGTCAAGGGCAGTGGTCTATCAAGCAGATAAACTCATCATCATCTTCTTCAACAACAACAACAACAACAACAACAGCAGCAGCAGCATTATCATCGCCATCATCACCAACATCATCATCATCATCATTAACAATAATAACATCATCATCAACAACAACAACAACAACAACAACATCACTATCACTACCATCTGTAACAAAAACAACATCATCACCATCATTCATCTTCATCAACAATAACAACAACAACGCATAAATAATGACATGAAACAATACAGCATTGTACTTCGATCTTTGACTGCTTAGCCAACAACCACACGTGTCAATTGGCAGCATTACTCAATTTGGTTTTCACTATAGCGCAATGGTTTCAATTCCACGATAGCGCAGAGCTACTGCGGTGATTTGCCCATTGCCCAGCAAAAGGCATCAGTGGAGGTGAGGGGATGGGCTTTCTGTAAGAGGGAGTCACTGGTTTCCCTACTATGAATTAGTTACCCTATGGACTATCAATGTCTACCTCTCCGCTATAGCGGAATCAAAATCACTGCTCTATAGTTCAAAACCAGCCACTACACTATAAGGGAAACAACATCGTTTAATGTCCGGGAGATTCATGATAAAAAAACTGTACCCCTTTAAAAAATAATTACCCTCCCCCTCTCCTTAGAATATCTGTACAGGCGCTCTCACATGGAGTTAATGGCCCCTAAAACCACCAACGTGAACAGCTTGTGCTGCAGGGATGTGCCGTGTCTGCTTCTGTGCGAGTGGTTCTGCGCCTGTTGTATCGGGTGACGGGATTGACGCTAACCGGGATAGAATGGCTAGTGTGGTCCATGACAAAAGTTGTACTCACCAGTAATCCTGCCAACTTTGGGCCCGCTGAACTTCTGGCCTGCATATCCGGCAGCATGGGCGCCTAGCGAATGGCCGACGATATGGACGTCCGCGAGGTTGACGTAGTTGAGGCCCTGTAGCCTGATGATGAGCGTGGCCAGCTGGGCACCGACCACACGAATGTTGGCCACCGCTTGGTAATAGTTTGGTCCTTCTGCCCCAACATTCCAGTCCACCATCACTACATTAGGCACCTGTGGAAAGAGCTTATCATCATTAACTTGGATCAAAACACTATACCGCCTCTACACAATCATATATATATTTATATATAATTAGGAGATTGGATCAAAACAGTATGCCGCCTCTACCTATCCTATCCTATCCTATCCCGTAACTCGGAAGTCGTTGATCGAGGCACCACAGATGATCGTTTAACCAGCGTACTCCATCTTTCTGTCCTCAGCAACCATCATGGCTTTGCTCAGTTTCAAGCCAGTCCATTCTCGAATGTGGTCCTCTCACCTCCTTTTCTGTCCCCCTCTTCTTCTGCCTCCTTGCACCGTGCCTAGCAGGATAGTCTTTACAAGGCCTGATGCTCTGGTGACGTGCATGCCAAACCATATACATAATTGGGAGATTGGACCAAAACAGTATACCGTCTCTGCACATATACTCAATTAAGAGATTGTATCAAAACAGTATACCGCCTCTACACGAGTATGGTGTGGTTTATTGAGAGATTTTATTGTTTACAACTTGCCTTTAATAACTCCCCACCCCTGTACCCTTCATTTAATGACACCATTTTAAAAATGTTTTCTCACAAATGAACAAACACATATGGGATTCGTCCCCCATTGGAGAAAGTCAAGGCAAAGATGTCCTCGTAAACTTTCGGTCGTTGGGGACCGCCTTTTCTCTAGGCCAGCTTAATGAGGGCGGTACCTTTTCCCTCTCCCTCGCTGCTTTAACTTCCCCGGTTCTACACAGATCCAGTTACCCATTCACAGCTGTTCTAAACAGATCCAGTTACCCATTTACAGCTGTTCTAAACAGATCCAGTTACCCATTTACAGCTGTTCTAAACAGATCCAGTTACCCATTCACAGCTGTTCTAAACAGATCCAGTTACCCATTCACAGCTGTTCTAAACAGATCCAGTTACCCATTCACAGCTGTTCTAAACAGATCCAGTTACCCATTCACAGATGTTGTAAACAGATCCAGTTACCCATTCACAGCTGTTCTAAACAGATCCAGTTACCCATTCACAGATGTTGTAAACAGATCCAGCTACCCGTTCACATCTGTTCTAAACAGATCCAGTTACCCGTTCACAATTGGGTGAACTGGGGTGCGTCGTGCGTTTGTTTCAATGTTGTTGTCTCGTTTGGTGATTGTCTTCCAAGCATGATGACCCATCCAAGAGCTAATCTTTGCCGACGATGCTTAACATGAAAGACTGCTAGTGTGTGCACAAACCATCACACTACTACGCCACATATTGGGTTGTATCACAAACCCTATACACTTCAGAACATTCTGGACGTTTCTGCCAAATATGTATTACAATACAGAAAATGAGGTTGAATAAATGCCCTACAAATGATCGATTCGAAGTGTCGGCGATCGAAAAAAACTAGGCTTGACAGCTGAATATAGACCTCAGCATGCAGGCGCTTTAAGCAGTCCCTGAAACTGGGGAAATTGCGCTATAAAGGATGAAGAACAAAGAAGATGGCCAGCTAATCCAATGTGCAGACACTTCAACACACAGTGGATAAAATAAGCATTTTAATTAAAAAGCGGTAATTTT